>NAJN01001548.1:0-10542 GCA_005059845.1 Cryomyces minteri
GACTTCTCCCCCGCTCTGCCTTCATAAGCCCTGCCCAGGCGGCATCCAAGGCTTCCAAACTCAGATCTGGCGGTGGTTCGTATGGCCGTAGTCGATATGTACTTAGTTTCGTCTTGATGTTTCCAAGTAATCCTACAAGATCTGACTTCTCCGCTACCCATTTCCGTTTCTGACTCCTTTTGTAAAGAGTCAACTCCGTCGCCTGGTGCTTCGCATCCACGTAGGTTCCTTCAAACTGAGCGTCCTCCCAGCACTGCCGTTGTCTTTCAATCTGTCGTAGCAGCTCCCGCATATGCTGCTCGAACGAATTTTGCATTTCCCAAGCTCCTGACATGTTGGAGACGAACTTCTCAACCCTCCGGCCTGCGTTCTCAACCCGTTCCATTTGGGAGAAGGCGTGAAACCAGTAAGCGATGTATGTCATGAGGGATCGGTCATCGGGCTTCGCCACGTCGCAGACGTCCTCAACGTCTAGCAGGTCGGGAATTCCAATGGCTTTGGAAGCAATATCAAAGGCTAATTGCATGTTCCCTCGGTGATCAGACTTGTCCAGGTCGTCGTAGTTGATGAGATCCGGACGATGGATATCAAGTAGAGCGCAGCTACAATCTCTTGTCAGCTTCTTTTCGACCGACCGGAAAGTGTGTATGTCATACAATGCCAGCCCATCGTTCCAACTTGCAGAGAAATCTCGAACGTCGACATCCTCATAACAGGCTGTTTTTCTTTGACACCATAGTAGTAGCCCCTCTTTGGCGCTGAGACCTTCTTCATTGATTTAGCTGATAGTGAACCTCAGAATGATCATCCATATCAGGCCCAGTATGATCTTTCTATTTCCATCGACCACATCTTCAGCTCCTATGTTGGTCAAGTGTATGCCGCGGCCTTTCACGAAATCTAGGGCTTTGTTGACATTTTCGAAGCGCTGCACCCGCAGCTTAGGCTTGGAGGCATAGCGACCTAGGGATTCATTTCCAAGGATCTCGAGAAGGTGTATGAGTACGACCTGGTATACACACGTTCAGCTGGCGCTTCGCAGTAGATGTGGGTCTCCCAGTACTTCCGTGAGGGGTTGATCTCCCTGAATTCGAGAGGGAGGCTTACACCGTCAGAAAGGTCTTTGACAAGGTCCTTAATTGCAACATCTCTGACTTGGAGCTTGCTGTTGAGCCTGCGGAATGTGGTGTCCAGTCAGCATGCTTCTTGGAGGAAGGCCGAGCGATTGGGGTTGACCGACCACTTTGTGAATGTCTTTTGTTGTACTGTGACCCATTGCTGCTCAAGGAGAGCCATATTAAGCTTCTCTCATAAGAGGTAATGCATATGAAGCAACAGCAATATGTTAACAGGCAATGGCGTTGTTAAACATGCTGCGAGCGGGTCGGCTAGGGCACTACTGTTGTATCAAAAACAAAGGGTCCAAACGTGCCTAGCAACAGCTAACATATAAAGTTCTACTGATCCACGGAATCTGCAGACCAAGGAGGAACACAAGTTCTTCTATTTGCTTGGCAACTATGACGATGGTAGTCAGCGATGGCTGGTGAGGATAGATATAGTCGTGATCCATTCGGCCTAAAACTATTCACTACACAGCATCATCCCACTACATGATGAACCGAGAGGCACGGCAGTGAGCATGGCAGCCACCACGACCGCAGCCCTTCCCTATCACGAGCCCGGAATAGTGGCAATATTAGTTCAGTCTTCATTTCTCCTACTGCTCAACATCGCCAATCATATACTCGATAATGTGATTTATTGCGGCCTCTTAGGTCAACTTTTTATCGGAGTGGCCTGGGGTACGCCAGGCGCAAAATGGATAGATAATGGGACAGAGGATGTCATCGTACAGCTGGGATATCTAGGTCTGATTCTGCTTGTTTATGAGGGTAGGTGTTCTCCACTCTCCTACAAGATCTAAAGTGATAGTTTTCTGCAGGTGGGCTCTCGACTTCCTTTGGGTCCCTCAAAGCCAATCTGGTCCTCTCGTTGGCCGTGGCCATCACTGGCATCAGTGTTCCGGTAGCGTTGTCCTTCATTTTGCAAGGGCTTGTGGGAGCCACACCACTCCAGGCGTTCGCCGCAGGAGCAGCTCTTTGCTCCACGAGTCTTGGAACAACCTTCACCGTTCTTGGGAATAGTGGACTTACGACTACACGCCTCGGAGTTGTTCTGACCAGTGCTGCCATGATGGACGATGTGGTAGGCTTGGTCATGGTTCAGGTGATATCGAACCTTGGTGGCGGTGGCTCGTCTTTCAGTGCCATTACTGTCATCAAGCCCATTGCAGTGTCTCTAGGCCTTGCCATTATTACACCTCTCGTCTGCCGTTATCTCGCAAAGCCTCTCACCTTGTGGCTGAACGGAAGACGTGAGGGCAACGTCAACGGACTTTTGCACAAGTCGTTGCACCGAAACGAATCGGCTCTCCTTGTCCATACTGCAATCCTTTTAGGACTGGTAACTGGAGCTACATACGCAGGGACGTCGAATCTCTTCGCTGCTTATCTCGCAGGAGCTTCTATCAGCTGGTGGGATTCGGAAGTGGCACACTTTTCGGTGAAAGAGATAGACTCAAAAGTGGGCAATCAAAATACTGCTGTGCCAGTGCCGGCGCAACCATCAGAGCAGACGTCGTTTCAGAGCGATGCTGCGGAGGGAGCCATCCAAACAGCAGTGGAAAACACAGGCGTGAACACGCCTGGAGTGCGAGAGTCAGGATCTCCTGTTAAAACTAAAGGGAAACCGAGCAGTCCAGAAAAGCCAAGCCATATCGCCTTCACGGGAGAGGTTGTTTACTCGAAATATTACCATCCAGCTGTTCAGAGAGTACTTAAGCCTTTCTTCTTCGCCTCTATAGGTTTCTCAGTCCCCATCTCTGAGATGTTCACTGGATCTATCATGTGGCGTGGCATAGTATATACCATCCTGATGGTCCTCGGCAAGCTCGTCTGTGGATTGTGGCTCATTCGCTTCGACATGCCTTCCTCATTTCCAATCAAACCACCCAAGATTTCGTTACCATTAACACCACACTTTTGGGGGATGCAGAAGTCTCCGAAGACGAATAGCGCGAAGAGCTCGCCTCAGCAGGAGAAGAAGGCGGCGCCTTCTTCAGCTGGAATCAGCACTGAAGCGACTCTTGCTACCGAGGAGTCACCAGCATCGATGGATTCAGGCGAGGGTGGCCAGTCAACGCAAGCATCAGCTTCTCCAGAAAAGTCTACTTGCCTACCTAAACCACGCTCACTCTATCCGGCTGCAATACTCGGCAGTGCAATGGTTGCGCGCGGCGAGATTGGGTTTCTGATCTCGTCTACCGCACAGAGTAATGGAGTTCTATGGTCAGAGGTGTTTTTGGTAGCGACCTGGGCGATCATGCTTTGTACCATTCTCGGACCAATTTCTGTTGGTCTGCTAGTAGGAAGAGTAAAGAGGTTGCAGAAGAAGGCGGCTGCTATGGGTGCAAGGGATGATGCGTTGGGTGTATGGGGGGTGTCATGACGTAGCATAGTATCTGTGTAGCGTCGATCACGCTATCTCATCATAGAGTGTCTCATTGGGGTGACCGGGGTATCAAGTGTAATCTGGTGAAGTTTGTCATAGCGCTATAAGATCTAAGTGAATTGCTTTGACTGTGATCCCTCGCGACGCCAGGCATGGTTCTTATGCATCGCCGCGTTAGAATATAAAAGATCTCGATTCCCCTGCACTTCAACACGGTCGATTGGTCTAGAGGTATGATTCTCGCTTAGGGTTCACCTTAAGTTACCATTACGGTGTGCGAGAGGCCCCGCGTTCGAATGTAGCTTACCAATCATTCCAATACCATTATAACATGCTAACAGAAACATAGCGCGGATCGACCCTAAACATTTTTTGGCTTTCTCATGTAATAAAGACCTAACGGAGTCGCGTTAGGATAGCTCTAGCGCCGATGCATATACTTTTGATATGATGGTATTGAGAATGATTGGTAAGCAACATTCGCACGCGGGGCCTCTCGCACACCGTAATGGTAACTTAAGGTGAACCCTAAGCGTAGCCCCCGTAGGGGGCTACAAGACCTATGGACTACGCCTACTTTAGTTACAGTTAGTGACCTCTACATGATCTAGGGTAAAGTCACTTTAGTTAAATCGACACTAGACAGGTTTTGCACCTCCTTTTTTCCTACTATATCGGCTCCCAAATTTCGGCAGCGCAGCGCTAGAGCAGTGTCGGAATAATCGATGCGGAGGACCTCAAGACCTCATTCGAGACCCGTAAACTGTCACCACCCTAACGTACACGTAGATTTACCAATACAGCACAGCGGCCAAAAATATTAGTGCCGCATGACGGAGTGCCTAATGACGTCGCGCAGACACGCTCGTGGAGAGTGTGGTAAAATGTGAGTCGTCTTTCCAGCACTAAGGTATACGTTGTCCTTGATATCATCGTTTAGAGCCCACCGTAATCTGTCCTGAGGTAGGGGAGATTGCATTTCCCATGTTTTGCTGATTGTGTCAAGCAACTGTTTCGTCGCAATGCCGTCAGATGACAATGGCGCCTACTTCCCATAGTGCAAATATTGACAGCGTTGAATTGTCGTTCAGACCACTAACCTCCTAATCGATCGTCGTTTCACATGAGGGACACTCCAGCTATGGAATATCTACGTCGTTTCATAGAGGTAGAGCCTCGTAGCCACCCTACATATCTTGTGACGCTGGATCACAATCACGCGATAGCGATCAATCTCACAGAAACAACACTTGAAGGTTTTACACGTCGGATAAGAGCGCACTACGCGAGCTATGGGTAATCACGGCCATATGGGAAATCACAAGCAAAGGGTGTCACCCAACACGTCATTCAACACTAATCATTGTTTGCCATCTGACTGCTTTGCATGCCATGTATTGAACAAGCTCATCAAGGTCACCGACATGTCGCTTCGTACTCTATGATGGCTCCGATCCTAGCTAGGTATGTCGCTACTATCCATTCGCAGTTTAGAAGAAGGTATGAGAGCTCCTCGTCAATCTGTAGTGGTTTTGTTCTGCCGTATCGTCGTCGTCTTCTTCAACCATGAAGTTCGGCGAATGGGAAATTTGCTAGTTTGATTGTTTTGCACGTTTGTTGTGAACGATTGAATTGGAAACCCCCGTTCCTCTTCAACAATCCGCCCACCTCCCAAACCCCACACACTCTCAAACCCCCAGCCACGTCTGCCTCATCTCGCTCCATCTCGCATGTCTGGCTGAAGACTTAGCCTTCCCATTTCTGCGCAACCTATGTTCGGAGACTCACTCTCGGTGCGCCCATCAACATGAGCGGTTCTCGCCTTCCTTCCTCGCCTCAGGGACCCCGAATCGTGTCAGCATGCGATGACGGGGGCTTAGCAAGCAGCATTCCCACATCAGTTGTGAGCTATCAATCTGACGATGGCGCCGGTCACGATCCAATCCATCACATCGACGGCCAGGATGAGTTGCAGAGACTCCTTCTGGCCTGCGGAGAGACATCTGCGACAGCAAAGCCTCGACGAACCAGAAGTGACCCGCAAGTTAAAGACCAAGACGTCCAAAAGCAGCTTGACGAACGCCCCTCGACACAAACATTCGACTCACCATCACTGCTTCGATCAGTCCTGTCACATACGGCATCAAATACTGGCGTGACATCGTCAATCGACTCGACGCAAACCACATGAGAACCTACCGCATGATCGAGGAAAACTTTGATTGGATGTTACCGCAGCACAACGCTACTCAGCGTCAATTGAGTATCTATCAGAGTCTCTTGGTTCGGCCCATGACGGTGTCAACTATGGACTTGAAAACCGTAATGCAGCTGGAGCTTTCAACCGCTAGCTCGCCACCAACTGCCATTGGCAGTCACTACTCATACATACGTTCATGGACGTTGACACCTCTGGAGCTGAAAGGGCTCGTTGAGTTCATGCAGTCTGAAGGCAACAGCTATGCCGAGTTAAAGGAGTGGGACAACAATCTGCAGATGTTCGGGATCGACGCTGGACCCAGGTACTTCACGATTCGGTATGTTGGCAAGTGCATCGGCCCAACGAGACCGTACGACCGTTACGAAGAGGACATATTTCAACGAACAAGCGGCATTCTTCACGAATTCATGCACAGCGTAGAGATGCTCCTTCCCGAGGTTGCGGAGGCAGTCCAAGTACATCTGATTAAGCTGGCCACAATTGACTGGAGTAGTGCGACTCTCGCCGCGGACGATGTTGAGCGCGTTCTCATCGAGTTCTTTGGACATTCTACGCTTCTGAACAGACAACGCGGCGGAAACTATATTAGTTATGTTCCGAGCAGAGAAGACCGTGATGTCTTCACCGGTCTCAAGACTAATTTCTATCGTCGCCTAAAGACAGCAGGCGCTATGCCTGTGGACGAGGAATTGTGGAGTAAAGTGGACGAGCATTTCCAAGACATAAAGGTATGGACCGAAACCAACCCAGACGAAACTGGAGTTCTCTTGCATCGATTCACGGATGGTATCGCCAAGGCTGCGGTTAGGCAAGCGACACCTCGGGAGCAGGTACATGGCGTCACTATCCTCGCGATGCTTGGTAAAGATATCACCCTACAGGACTACGTCGGTCGAGCGACTTTTCTTGAAAGTGCAGGGTGGGCTGGTACCATGACACGAGACTTCGTACGACGTTTGGCAAGGAGCGAAGCAACGACTCACAACGTCACTTGGCAAGAGGATTGCTCCAAACCGGAGATTCCCTTCGCAGACTTATGGCCTTGCCTCAAGCACAAACTCATTGTGGACGTGATAGACTTCTTGCGACGCTACCTCTCAATCATACAGCCACTCATCGCTGTTGCGTTCAGTCGCGAAGTTACAAGTGTGGCAAGGGCCAACCTCAAACACGACTTTGGAGTTCGGACAGGCAACTTTGTGCCAATGGTCGGGGAACTCACCATACAACATTACGGAGACGAGACCGATGATGCTTTTATCGTCATACCACACATCCACGGAGGCCGAGACAAATATGGAGGTCAACAGATTGCATTGCGTCGAGTTCTCGACCTTACCTGGCAACTTACTTTCCTCGCAGCCAACGAAGCCATTACTGTCGTGCAAAGTCACGCAAAGGATGATGTCTTCCCGACTCGTCTCCAACTATGCAAGGAGGTCTTGGCTGGCATAGAGCGGACCCGATGCACCAGGGGAGGTCAACAGTTCTTCCGGGTCTTCGAGGAAGCAAAGGCCGATCTCAAGGCTCTTTGGTCTAGGGATCAAATGCAAGCCAAACCTGAAGCAGTGCGTGCCATTCTCGATAGTAGGGGCCGCCGTGGTCTCGCTGTTCTGGGATACGCTGAAGGTGAACCTGGAAGTACGGAGAGGAGAACTCATGTTGAAACCTTCTGGACGAAGAACCTTGAGCCATTACATCTCGATATCCCACATATCGATGAACGGAAAGATGAATGGATCGAAGCGTTCATGCCTCTTCAAGTCGGTCAATCCTATTATCTTCAAGTTCTCAGCAAGCTAGGCGATCCGGACGAGTATGTACAGGCCTTGTTGGCACAGTGCCCCGCAACAGCATCGACACAATCACCAGACGACAGTAACGTTCTCGAAGACGACCCTCTTCTCACGGATACCGACTTCCGCAAAGAGATTCTCGCACACCGACTGTAGTCGGGGGGTCATAAGATACCTCTACCTGCTAATGCTTATGAGCGATTTATGGGACTTTCCTCTGCACTGCCGAAGGTAGCCAGTGACAGAAGCAGCACTGTCGCACTAGGGCAGCTCAATTCTCCCGAGCGAGAGCCTGTATAAGAAGCAGCTTTGATATGGCGGGGAGTAGAGTGCGCTGGACTCGTTCGACCGCCTTGACCGTTGCCTGCAATCAATGCCCTTCGACACAATCGCTCGTGTGTATTCTAGTTTTCAAGTGATCGGGGAAATCGGCCGCGTTCCCGCCTAAAAACACGCTTTTTCCTGCTAGATCGTGAAATCAGTAGATATTCTAACACTACAGCCGAATAAAGCCATTATATTATATAAGGATAGCTAGATAAGCTTAATAAGAGGTATAATAGGCGGTATTAACGTGTCTAGCTATATAGAAGACCCTAGATACCTTACTACCGCCGCTAATAGCCTTCTAAACGCGTTTATCTACTCTTCGCCCTACTCTATTACATGTTCTAGAGTCCTCCTCTAAGCCGGTTTCTATGTCCTACTACTATGTACTACGTGTACTACGTATGCTTACTACGTAGGCGTGCTTACTACGTGTGCTTACTACGTAGGCTTACTAAGTGTGCTAGGTATGCTAGATTTGCGGATTTAGGGTATATTAGGGCAGGTTATACGCTACCGGCGGCATTAGCAATACTAAGAAAGGTCTTAGAGGACTTATACTTATAGCTTTTAATAGTAGCAAAGACGACAAAAGGCTATAAGGCCTATAGAAGTGGTAGTTGTTAAACATCTACTGATTTCTACAATCTAGCAGGAAAAAGCGTGTTTTTAGGCGGGAACGCGGCTGATTTTCCTGATCACTTGAAAACTAGAATATCTCTAGTGAGGTTCTCAACCCTCTCACACGTGGCGGCAAGCACTCAAGTGGGATTAGTGTTAGGATCGCAAGGCGGCATGTGAGGATCTGGCTACTCAGCGATCAAGGCTACTCAAAATCGGTTCACAATCGCTAGCATATTGTCAATCGGGTGGGGAAGGATGTATTAATCCAGCCACGGTGTTTACAGTATTTCAAGTGTTTTGTGCGAATACGTGACTATATCCTCCCGGCCCTGCTTGCCGTGCACATACTTTTGACCATGCCATCCCTCATGCTTGACGAGCTGCCCCACATCCAGCCTTGCACAAGCCCGGCCTCGTTGGTAGCTTGTTGGCCTGGAAGGTAGTTCAGAGCCTCCAGACTCCTACACCAGCGACCAGGGTCGGCTTCCGCAAGGCCGATACTATCATGACGGCCGACCCCTGCAGCCAGGAGACGTCGTGAGAGATGCAATGTGTAATCAAAGTGTACATCGCCGGTAACAATAGAATACTCATCGATCTGCGGTCCGCTTGCTGCATGTGTGTATAACGCCAAGGTCGCAGCAACCGACATGATGGAGATTGGCGTCCAGGACCAGACGAGAGGACTTTGACTCGCAGGTCGCTGAGAAGTAGTCGCAGCAGCGACGTGCGCGACCCGGTATATCGAGAGGGTCGCCGGAACCTGATGCGGAGTGTATGAACATCGTGGAGCCCGCATAACCATCGTCAAGAGGAGAAGCCTGAGCCCTGTCATGGTCACCTCGGTCATGTGACGGAAAGATTTCTGACCATAGCGGAAACAATCCGTCTGCATCGTCATGGGGTTCAACAGACTCGAGCGTGGCTCCCTGGATCGCCGCCGGGGACAGTGAAAGTGCACACAGAACCTCACAATATCGGTGCCCTGTCCCTTTACCAAGAGGCCTTTCCGTGCAAGGAGGCGACGCAGTCGAGAACGAGCACCCGTCAACGATTTGCCTCTGTTGAGTTGCTGGAACGGTGGCTTCTGGGAGGCGCAACGGGTCTGTCGGGCAGTCTTCTCCGGTCGATAGAAGTGGTTGACGATCTGCTGCTGCTCCCCTTCACGCCACGGACGGCCGCTCGTAGGTCGTCAGAGCTGCTGGGCACTGAACCTGGTAAGCGATGGTTGGGGACTTGTCTGGCACGTGTCTCCTTCTTTGGAGATCCCCGGTTGTAGACCAGCTCCGGTAGACTGCTTGCGGACCCATAAGACCGGTTTTCGGAAGTGGAGCAGCCCATACTTGGTCTCCACAAGTTCTCGTAAGAGTCGTCAGAACTGGTCTTGCTAACGCGTGCAGAGTCGCCAGCAAGCGATTCGGCTGCACTGTGTTTGTTTTTGATCTCGCTCAAGTAGGAAGCGTAGAGGCAGTCCGTATTCTTGTCCGCCAACACCTTCTTATGCATTGCTTCTTGGGTTAATTGCGAGCCGATGTCTAAAGAGACGTGAACGGCTGGAGAGAACTCAAAGTCTTCATTCAAGAAGCTGGATGGTTCGGAGAACAGAGGTGAGGGCCTCATCTCCAATGCCTGTTGGCGCCCATCCTTTTCGGATGACATGGCGGATTGTTCCTTCGATATGCGGTCCCAACTAAAGTCGCAATCCGCCTCAGCTTCGTGTTCGTAGCAGTAATCGACGTCATCTTCCCACGAACTATCAATACCTCCCTCGACGGCTGATGACCTCTTCGCAGGAGCGACGCTCATTCTAGAGGACACAGTGCTAAGAGGGGAGCCTAGTGTGTCTGACATCTGAGACATAGGGCGAGAGTTTGTTTGTTGTGAGTGTGTGGGCGACATATAAGAAACCCGTGACTGTGATCGATCGCTTGGGAGCGGAAATGACTGCAACTGACGGAGAGAAGATCCATACTGTGCAGCGTCGGGCTTTGCTATTGAGGCTCGGTGGGCAAAATACCCTTCCGCTTCCTCCGGGACATCTTCAAGGTCGGTGCTGTAAGC
>NAJN01001549.1:0-10542 GCA_005059845.1 Cryomyces minteri
AGGGCACAACAACGTCTCCATAGTATTGACAGGACAAACAGAGTGCGTGGGGTACAGCCACGAGGTGGCACAGGCCTTGTCATTACTGACCCGAAGGGAAGGGCCATGTACAAATGGGCCAGTGTGCAGAACTTGGACAAGTTCCTGCTCGAGGTGTATGAGTATTTCTTGGGTCATGGAATCTGGTCGATTCTTTTAGCTCGGTTTCTGAACCTCCTGTACGCTCGCTCTCCGCACCCTGTAGCATTGGGGTAATATCTAGGAGATAGTATTCGAGACTGACACGCTCGTTAGTACAATCGCTTTTGTACTCGGCTTCTCAATCTTCCTGACGGCTTGCATCAACTATTCAGAAATACCAAAGCGCACAAGCCTGTCAGAAGTCGTCGTACCAAAGTGCACCAACAAGTGAGTAACTCCATGCATTCCCTATACAACAACTGACAGAGCAAAGCATGTCGGGCTTTTGGAATTTAATGATATGGCTGCTCTCGTTCTTGTGGATTGCCAAACTGTTTCAAGACATCGCAGACATACCAAGACTCTGGTATCTTCATAACTTCTACCATCATCTTCTGGAAATCCCGGACACCGACATCCAGACTGTGTCGTGGCAGCATGTAGTACACCGCCTGATGACCTTAAGAGATACCAACCCAGCAACTGCCAAGAACATCTCAACAAGGAACCGTAAATTTATTGGGAATCAATCGAAGCAACGCATGGATGCTTCTGACATTGCCAACCGTCTGATGCGTCGGGAAAACTACCTCATCGCTCTCTTCAACAAGGACATACTCGACATGACCTTGCCCATACCATTTCTGAAGGGCCGACAACTCTTTTCGAGGACTCTGGAATGGAATATCAAGTACTGTGTCATGGACTTCGTATTCAACGACGCAGATCAGGTTAGGCCAATGTTTCTAAAGGAGGCTTTCCGGCGCGACTTGGCTAAAGGCATCCGACAACGCTTCTACTTTGCAGCTATCATGAACACCTTTACTGCTATTCCTGTGGGAATCTTCGTTGTCATTGTGTACTTCCTCCGCTCCTTCTCTGTGAGTTGGTATTCCAATACACAATGTACAGAACTAACATCGGGGTAGGAGTTCAAGGACACTCCATCGAAAGCCGTGGCACGATCATTCACACCTTTTGCAGAATGGAAGTTCCGTCAATTCAACGAACTGTGGCATCTCTTCCACCGAAGGTCGAAGATGGCTTACCCATACGCAAATGCCTATCTTGAGCAGTTTCCCAACAACAAGACGCAACAGCTTCGTCGCTTCGTTTCCTTCGTTGCTGGAGCTCTCATGGCCGTTCTTGGCCTTGCTACCTTGATCGATTCGGAGTTGTTCCTTGGGTTTGAGATCACGCCTGGCAGGACCGCCATATTTTACCTGACTACTCTCACGGCCATCTACGCAGCAACTCGAACCGCCGAGGACCAAGAGACGCTGGTCCACGCGCCGGAGTTCCATCTCAAGGATGTTATAGAAGTCACGCAATACTGCCCGGAGCACTGGAAGGACCGACTCCATACTGATGAAGTTCGGAAGGAGTTCTCTGCCTTATATCAGATCAAGCCCGTCATCTTCCTAGAGGAAATGTTGGGGATCATACTGACGCCCGTCATTCTTTGGTACAGCCTACCGAAGTGCAGCGAGCGCTTGGTGGACTTCTTCCGGGAATTCACGATCCACGTGGACGGATTGGGCTACGTGTGCCAGTATGCGGAGTTTAGCTTTCCAAAGGGCGGCAAGAATACCGCAGCTGTAGATCCGGCAGAGCCTGGAGGAGAAGATGCGGGCCTTCGCGAAGACTATTACGCTGCAAAGGATGGCAAGATGCTCGCTTCGTATTATGGATTCATCGAGGATTATAACATTATACATCCGGGGCGGCCATTCGGACCGAACCGCCATCCGTCAAGACGGGTTCACTATCCGCCCCCCGATTTCTCAGGTCTGTTGTCGCCTGGCGCAGCAGCTAGTGGAATCCGTGCTACTAGCAACCAGCCCACAAATCGAGGCCAACCAGTTCGCCGCATGTCTCGCGCAGGCCCCTCCGCTGTGCATTCATCTCCGATGCACTCGATTCTTCTAGATCCGCATCATCAACCAGCTATGGCGGGATCACGGGTATCCCCTCGCGCAGTAGCACATTCGAGATACTCGCGTTCTCACCGACCCTTGACGGAATATCGGGAGGAGGCGGAAGAGGACATGCCAGACGTGCAGACACAGCAGGCTGTCTCTTCCAGTAGACTCATAGAAGAGGACAGCAACCTCGGTGACTCGTGGAAGACGACTCGGGGCGGCGACCTCGACAGTGACACCGACGGTGATAACGCCAAGGCCATGGATGAAGCGAAAGGAGGCGGCGTGCTCGGCCTGATCTACCAGTTCTCCAAGGCACGGACTGACAACAGAGGAGGTACTGTTATCTAGTGGATGGCTTCTCTTCCTAATGCCCCAAGCATAGTGACTGGTGCTCGGGCTTGGGCATGGGGCAAGGTAGACTTCGAGGCGTTATCTGGGGGCAGGCTCAGGCGTTACTGCGCTGGTCTATACCCAATCATTGCATTTCAGAGTCGATAGATCGTTCAAGCATTCTTACCACACTGTCCGAGTGGGCTTAAAGCTCGCACGTCCTACCTCAACACACGCCTGGGTAACTGTCTGTAGCTGGCACTGAAGAGACGATGTCTTGCATCGTCGCCTGTTTCCCTGGTTCAGCAGAATCATGTGCAGGTTACATAGTTTCGAAAGACGTTTCTGCCAAGCATTCATGGGCCGTAGTTTTCCCGTTTCTAACATCCAACCTCGAATACGCGTCTCTTTGCTTTGCGACAATCGGCGACCGACTCCCCAAACTTGTCCGAAGGCCAACTCGTATCCGTTGCCATGTCTGAGATGGCACAAGCATCCACTGAACCAGTATTTCGAGCCGCAAAGCGAAGGAAGGTGTTCCGACGACGCATAGGCGATGATGACAAGGACATGGCAACTCAAGAACCCCAGAGCGAGACCTCGGCCCTGCCACAAACTTCATCCCCACGTCCCATGTTCGATCTGAGAAATAGCCAGTCAACCGACGCGGCAGCAGCAGAGTCATCAGAAGTCCACGTCTCCATAGCGGAAATACTTCGTCGGCGCCAGCTTGCCAAGTCACGAAGAGGTGGAATAGAGTTCTCGAACGCAACCACATTACGGCAGAGCAGGTCCGCACGAACACAGCAATCAGATGCACTGGCGATAGCGGAGCCCGAGCAGTCAGCTATGGAACCCGTTGTGAATCGCTTTGCGCCTCAGACTGGCAAGGTTGCAGACGTGCTCGACAAGCACATGTGAGTGGCCCCCCTTCGAATCTCTGCGGTTGGTGCGGGCTTGGTGCAGCGACTAACGGTTTAAGGATGGCTTATGTAGATTCCGAAATGGCTAGACTACGTCACAAAGGGGGTTTTGCTCCAGACCAAACACAAGAGCCCACGTTCACAAGACAGCAAGACACTACCGGCCTTCTTGGAGAAGCGCATAGACCCCGCCAACCAGCAGGGCTGGGCAAACTTCAGGAGATCGACCTAGGCCCGGATGCGACCCTGAGAAATATTGCGCGCACCGAAGCCGCCACGAGACGGCTGGAGAATGGACAGATCGAGGAGTTTGAGGCACCGGTAGGCAAGGTGCGGCTTGGCAAGGATGGGAAGCCATGGAGAGGGAGAAAGAGAAGAAACAGCGAAGACGTCAAGAGGGACAAGCTCGTCGAAGAGGTCCTACGGGAAAGCAAACGCAAGTCATGACCCATGCCGATCCATCATCATCCACTCACTAATGCACACAAAGTGGACATATACGACGAGCCCGACCAGGTGCTAAACGCCAACGAGGACCAAGCAGCCGACGACCGCATCGCCGAGCAATTCCGCCGCGAATTCATGGACGCTATCAATTCCAAACACGTTCGGCGCACCGCGCCCACAATGCCTGGAGGACCCACCAAGGGAGGAAAGGTGGATGACAGACCGAAGGGCCCGAAGCTGGGAGGGAGCAGGAGTGCGAGAGCGGCAATGAGGGCGCTAGAGGAGAAGGCCGGGAAGAAGAAATGAGGGTTGTTTGTCACCGCTGTCGTCGTGCGATTCCTTATGGGGAAGGGCCTTTCTTTGAGTTGCCGACGAGGAACATCTTTGCAGACGATTCATAACCTGGTAGCGGATGCAGTAACACACGATTGTTCAATGGTCGTAGTGAGCCGCAACTTTACCTGAGCGTCAATCGCCTGAACATATCTCCAGTGCTTCTCCAAAACTGACACCTCCCATGCGCTGTTAGCCAGAAATGGCTGGTGGAGGCTGAGCAGCCTTTTCCTCAATGTGGAGAATTGCTTGTGTGTCATGAAATCGGTTTGACCAGCGCAACATGTCCTATGGACTGGAGCCAGCCATGGGTGAGTGGGAGCGAGACGTGAGTACAAGCCGGCTCGGTGGTTGTATGGGATGCGTGATGGCACAAGGAATATGTAACACTTCGGTATGCAAGAACAACGGCAAGGCTTGTGGTATGGCAGCAGTAACATGCCAAGCGCTGAGGCGACCCATGGTGTGAGGAGTTGCTGGCCTGCCCTTCGAATGCTGAACATCTCACGGAGATGAGTACTATCCGACGTAGAGCGCTGCATCGAGACACTGTGCTTCGCGAGATGTTGTGAAGGTGGCTGGAGAGTATGCACATAGAGGCCGGGTGGGGGAATAGAAGCTCGTTGCATAAACCGCAGATGTGGGTACAAACGGGACCGTAGATGCCATAAAGACGAGAGTGTGCCCCTGACCAAACCACGCCAGACGTTGTGCCAACCGAACTTGCTTAAGCCTTCTTCTCCTCGTCGTCCTCTCCTGCCAATGCATTCCTCTTCGCCGAAACACGCTCCAGTCGCCTCTCGCGAGCGGCCTTGGTCTTCGCACGCTTGACGTCCATCTCCTCCCTGAGGGCCCTCTCACGTGCCTTCTCGGCCTTCGCCTTGTGGATCTGCAGAGCAATGCAGCGTTAGCTACCGTGTCACCTCACCACTGGTGATGTCACAATGATGACATACGTGTTCGACGAGTGCACGCTTGTGCTTGAAGGTGTTACCCTTGCTCAAGTGGTACAACTCATGGTAAAGGTGCTTGTCGATCTTGCCCGAGGCACGGTACTTGACCAGAAGACGGCGGAGGACGCGTAGACGGCGCATCCATACGACTTGGCTGGAAATTTTCGATCAGCGTTCTGTCGCTTGCAATTCCAACGCCCCGTTTCCAGCTTGATTCTGTTTGCAGTCCTGTTCTGTATTCGTGTCTCCGTGTCTGCGAATTATCAGAGGGAAAGGGTTCGCATACCTTGGCATACGGGCATCCGCGGTACCCTTCCTCTTACCAAAACCCCGATGTCTGCCGATGCGTCTCGCCTCGTTCAAGGCCCGGGCACGAGCGCGGGAGTGCATGGTGACTGGCTTGCGGATGATGAGGCCATCAGAGACGAGCTTGCGGATGGTCTGGCGGGAGTTGGCGTTGGAGATTTCGTTGACTTCGTTCGGGTCGAGCCAGATCTTGCGCTTGCCGCAGCCGACGACGGCGGCCGCAAGGCGCTTCTGAGTCCTGAGGTTCACCCTGGTGGAAGAATTGAGCGTCAGCGCTGTGACCGACGGGTTGACCGAGTTGGGAGCATGGCAGCATTGAAGCGTCTTCCTTCCGCCCAAACCGCCACTGCCGCTGCCCAAGAGTGTGAAGCAAGATAGTGTCCTTACATCTTCGATGATAATGGTCGTTGTTGGTGTAAATCTGGTGTCGCCGCCGGCTGGTCACTGAGGTTGAGTTGAGAGGTTGATTTCGAGGGGTTTGGATGATTACGTTATCCGCTTGTGCGCTAGCTCTGCCTTAGCGAGGACAGCCTGAGACGGGATGCAGCACCAAACATAATCACAATGTAGTATATCGTCTGCAGCACTGCTGAGAGACGTCGACTCGCAGAGGGCGTGGTATAGCTTGGAGCTCAAGAGTTACAGTGTTACAGCTTACGCTTGTTCCGTTATACGGCAAGTTCGTCGGTTGCAAGTTGTATTGATCAACACCGCTCATGGTATTCGTCGGGCCATATGGCAGGACGAGCATCTTTGCTTCGTACTGGGTACTATACCTTGAGGAAACCCCATACGTTGACGAGCTTCTTCACTGAGTTGACCCGTAGGCTCCCCAACTCAGTGTTGATTCAGTTGTCCCCAAAGCCTTGATCCCCGAGGTCTACTTTCCCAACACTCCACACCTCCCTCTCGTCTTCTTTCTCATCACTCGAAAGTCCCAGACCACCTTGCCCGCCTTCTGCTTCTTTCCTCTCCCTTGCTTGACTACCAAGTCTTGCTGCCACCCTCTTGAAATAGTCCTGCATGCTACGTTTGGGACCAGGTTGTAAACTCGCCCCCGGCCCAGCCATATACTTGTCGAAGACGGCGCTCTCCTCTTCCACGACCGAGAAGAGGGCCAGGAATGCTGCCTCAGCGGACAGTTTGACCGGAATCACCGGATCACGAACGCCAGCAAACACAGGTGGCGCAAGCAAAGCAAGGTGTGGCCTGACGAGATCATTGTCCTCGCGGCTGACGGTGCGCATGACAACCAACGCAAGTCGGCGGGTGTCTACCGGATTGCCCGGTTGTAGTACCGCAGCCAGAGCTTCAAAGATGGGCTTCGTTGTCTCGTAACTCTTGTCGTTCGAGTCCGTAAGAAGATACTTTCCTGCCGCCAACACGCAGTTGTCAGATACAAAGGGGTGCTGGAGCTATCGTCAGTGAAGGTCCACGCCGTACAAGTAGAAGGTTGAGGAGTTACATTGTTTGCAATTCCGCGACAAATGGTGGCAGACGTTTCTTCAGGAAAGCGTCCAGTTAGCGTGCTCGGAGAGTCGAGAAGGATCGCATTGAGGGCCAACACAGATGCATTGCTCAAGTGGCTCGTGAGCACTCGGCCCCTGTACGGCGTCAGTATACGCTCTGATGTTCCGCAGGAAGTGAACCTTACTTGATAAGATTTGTGGCGGCATCATCAGGCAACACCTTCACAAGTGCTCCCAATAGACGCGCGTTGGTCATTGTCATATCGTCTGAGACCAGTTCATCAGTATTTTGTGGTACGTGGAGAGCATGTTTTCTTACCGTTACCGTCGTTTGCATCTGTGTCCATGAGGCCAAGTATCGAGTTCCTGGATACTTCGTTCATGTTCGCACCAGCTTTGCTTACCACTTCGTACAGAGCCTTGAGCATGGCATTCCGTACACCCGCATCGGATGTTTTCGAGCCCGTGACAAGCTCTGCAATGAGTGGGTCAATACGCGGAGTCAGTGTGATGAGGGTGCCCAAAGCTTTCGCAGCGCGCGTTCGTAGAACTTCGCTGGACGTGTCAGCAAGAGACTTTGTGAAGGTTCTCTGAAGCTGTGGTAAAAAGGGCTTCAAGAAGGTTGGAATCTTTTCCAGAAGGTTGTTGAGGGTAAAGAGGATTGCAGCTTTGACATCCACAGAGCGTTCGGAGACGACTCTGATAAGTGGTCCAGTGATCTGTGTAACAAACGGTTTCAAAGCATCTGCACTCGTACGATCGATGATGTCTGATATTGCAAGCGCAGCTTGTGTACGTTGCTCCGCAGTCCCGTTCATCAAACCTTGGAGGAATATAGGTAAGACAGCATTGATACCCTTCGGTAACGAGAAACCCGGGAGATTGGAACCAGGTACGCCGACTTGTGAAAGGACTTGCCGAGTCGATATTACGAGCGATTCCATCTCTTCCTTCCGTAGGCGTTTCGTTAGCTCGCTCAGGGCTGACCATGCGGCCTTTACAACTTCTGAATCACTGTCGTCGAACGCGATGAGGAGGGCGCGAATCAAGTCCGGGTTGTACCGTGAGATATCGATCTCGGCTTCCGCGAAGAACTTGGCAAGGTGTATGTCTGCCGCGTATCGCTTACGATGATCATCATGTTTGACCAATGCAAGCATGACACTCATCGCTGTATTCAAGCCATCATACTCATCCACTGAGAGTAGTACAGCATCGAACGCGGTGTTAAGTTCGTCCCGCAGGTCTGAGTCCTTGCAGACCACGATATTGTCCAGTAGCGTATTGAGAATATTGGACAATCTGCGGTTCATTGCTGAGCTGGCCACTTCCGCTAGGGAAGCAATTGCTCTTGCATTGAACCCTGTGATTGGAGACGCCAGTAGAGTCGGCAGTAGATTCGGGAGTATAATATTGGATCGATTGCTGTCGGTCAGAAGAGTAAGAAGGGCGGATAACGCGTTCTCTGCTTCATCGTCCGATCGAAGCAAGTTGAGCAAGTGTGGTAGGACTTGATCCACGGCCCGCTTGCCGAATATTTTTTGCAGGGAATCAAATGCTTCAGCCGCCGCTTCTCGGACGTCTCTGTCTGGGTCAACGAGTGCAGTACGTACGACTGAGATGAGGGTCTTCTCATAGTCCTCTAATGCTTCAGGGGAAGCAGAGGCGATGAGCTCGCGGAGTGCAATGCATATCCCTTGCCGAGCGTCCGTGTCGGTAGATGTTTGCAGCCCTTCTTCCAAAGTGGGAAGCAGGGTTGCCAGCACACCTTCGCCTGCTTTGCGAATGAGCTCGCCAAGAGCATTGCCGGCAATGACTTTTTGCTCCATGTTCGAGCTCGCAAGCCGCCGGATGAGTAGCTGAGTGAGGGTCGGTACGAGTTCCCGAAGAGTTCTTGGTGTGGCAACGAGGGCCTTCCAGACGTTGATAGCTGCAGTGCGGACTAGACCAGATGTATCGCAGCGGCAGATGTAGAGCGCAGATAGGACCTTGTTGCGCCTCTCTTCTCCGAGAACTTCCAATAGGGATTGGCCAGCTTCATTGGCACCTTCTTCGACCTCGTCCTGCTCCGTCTTCCCGCTGATGCCTGTCAAGTTGAACAGCAGATCGCCAACCAGTTCGACAGAGCTAAGGCGTATCCGATGGTTGTCGTCAGCCAAACCACGCTCGAGCTCAGGGAGAAGTAGGTCGATTGCACGTGTGGCGAAATTCTTCACAAGCAAGCGACCAGCACGCAACGCGGTCTCCCGGATCGACTCGACGTCATCCGCAAGACCAGCCAGAATTGCTGGTATGATCCTGCTAAGATAGTTTGCGAAACTGTTACCAAAACATGCTGGCAGGAATATGAACAGAGACATGAAACCCTCACGGACGGAAGACTTGGAGCTCGAGACATTCTGCAGTATCGTAGGTAATGTCTCCTCAAGGCGGCCAGTTCCAAGACCTGCAAGTACTTCGCTGAGAGCTTGAGCCGAACCCAGCCTATCGCCAGCACCAGTGTCAGACTTCAATGTTGACATGAGACTTGGGATGAGGTCTGGAAGAGCGTCCTCGCCCAACTTCTCAATGGTCGACCCGAGCGCTTTTGACGCGGTGGCACGAGTCGTGGGTACTGGATCTACAATAGCGACTCTCAGTCCAGCCACCAGTACCGGGAGATGCACAATTAGATCTTTGCGTTCCGTGAGGTGTGCCAAACTCCCAATGATTTGAGATGCTTTGCGCTTCGTGGCCGATCTGTCACCCAGGCCACGCTCAAGGATGCGGACGACTAGCGCGAGCGAAGGAGCATCAAGATAGTGTACAAACGATACTTTGATCAGAGCATCAAGAGCGTCGTCTGTGTATCTCGTAGGATCACTCAATGCCTTTAGCAAGACATTGACCTGGCCCTTAATCTCAGGGTTACTGATGACCTCGCCGAAACGTTGGAGACTTCGGTTTGCTGACGCCCTGACCTCTTTGTGGCTGTCGTTCAACACTTCGGTCAATGGAGGTATGATCTCGGGTAGACTGAGTGCGAGTTGCTGTGGATCAAGATAGGCCATGGCGCCCAATGAATCGCAGGCACCCTTCTTACTTCGCCATTGCTGCTCGTCCAATCCTTCCAGTAATGTTGGAAGAACCTGCTTGACTCCAAAGGAGCTCAAGCTTGCGAAGCAGGTTTTGGCGGCGTCTAGGCAGGCTTGCCTTACATCCGCGCTTGTATCTCCGAAACCGGCCAGAAGCTGCGGCACGATTTGAATCACGTAGGGTTCAAATATACGGCCTAGGATTAGGGACAAGAGTTCGTATGCGAAGAAAGCACCTTGGCGCTGGTTCTGGTCTTTCTTGTTCTCAACAGCACCTCTCAGAGTCGACAGAATGCGGAATTCCCGTAGTGCTGAGATTCCTTTTCCGCGAACGATACCAGCCAACCCATACGCGGCCCCTCTACGAGCAGCGTACTTCTTGGAATTCAGAAGCTCCTCCATCATCTCCTGCACGTACTGAGAACACTGCTGACTCGAGGCCTGAACTAGCGATGGAAGACATTCGGCAACAGCATACTGTACTGTTTCCGACGGTGTACTTAGCGTGGCTAGTAGACGTTGCACAACCTTGGGTACTCGTGTGTCCCCAGCTTTCAGATGCCGTGCAAGCGCACCGTAGAGTATAATGACGGCCTCATTGA
>NAJN01000155.1:0-33957 GCA_005059845.1 Cryomyces minteri
CGACGCTCATCACCAACACGAACTACCTCTCCGGCCTCCTGGCGCTCGACCACTCGCTCAAAGCGTCCAAATCCCGCTACCCGCTCGTGGCCCTCTACACTGACACCTTCCCGGCCTCCGGGCACGCCGCGCTCGACGCGCGCGGCATCCCCAAGAAGCACATCCCGTACCTGCTGCCGGCGACGCACAAGGACTTCAGCAACGACCCGCGCTTCTACGACTGCTGGTCGAAGCTGACGCCCTTCAGCCTGGTGGAGTACGAGCGGGTGGTGCAACTGGACAGCGACATGCTGGTGCTGCAGAACATGGACGAGCTGATGGAGCTGGCGCTGGACCCGGCCGAGATGGAGGGCAAGGGCGAGAGGGTGTTTGCGGCGAGCCATGCGTGCGTGTGCAATCCGTTGAAGAAACCGCACTATCCGACGGACTGGGTCCCCGAGAACTGCGCCTTCACCACCCAGCACTCCACGCCCGCCGCCGCGCAGACCCACGGCGCCCCGCCCACCGCCGGGCTCGGCATGCCCAACGGCGGCCTGCAAGTCGTCAACCCGTCCGCCGCCATCTACCGCCTGATCCTCTCCCAACTGCAGTCGTCCACCGCCATCGAGTCCTACGAGTTCGCCGACCAGAGCATGCTGTCCGATCTGTTCTACGGGCGCTGGGTCGCGCTGCCGTACGTGTATAATGCGCTAAAAACGCTGCGGTGGAAGGGCGTGCATGATGCGATTTGGAAAGATGACGAGGTGAAAAACGTGCATTTCATTCTGAGCCCGAAACCATGGGACAAGGCGCCGGACGAGAGCACAGAGGATACGAGTCGGTGGTGGTGGAGGCTAAATAATGAGCGGTTGGAGGAGGAGAGGAAGAGAGGCATCGAGGATGGGTTCTAGAACGGTGCTCGGGGAAACCTGGTTGAGTTGTGCGTGAAGCTTCAGAGAAGCTTGGAGGCTTTCGTAGGGTCTCGCGACGTCCATGGAAGAGTGGAGTGAAGCGATTGATAGAAGCATGCGCTTGGAGTTAGAGATTTGTACAGGTCGAGATATAGTCTGCACTACTCGAACAACGAGCATGATCAAACAAGTACTTTTAAGCCTGTCAGGTGAGTACTATATCTTTCGCCATCTGAACAAAAGCTCTGATCTTCTCCAGACTCTGCTCCCCTCCCTCCTCAACCCCACTACTGACATCCACACCCGCAACTCTCGACCTGACATCACCCAGCCGCTCGACCGCTTCCCTCACATTCTCCGGGTTCAGCCCTCCAGCCATGAGGATGCTCAGTCCCTCATCCTGCGCCAACGTCTCGCGCGTCTTGCGCATATCAAGCAGCTCTCCCGTACCGCCAGCCCCGGAGTCCAGCAGTGGCATGGCGTGGAAGCCGCGTCGGCCAAGACCGCTTTCTGAGGGCTTGAAACTGCGGATGACGGCACAAGGGACGAGGAGGGACCATTCGATTGGCTCGGCGCCATGGAACTGGACGATGTCGAGATCGAGCTGTTTCTGTTGCTCTAAGACGTAGTCTAGTGGTTGATTCTGGAAGACACCAACGAGTAGGGCACGTTTAGGATGCGACATGTGGTGCTCTGACGTGTGTTCAAAGTAGTTGCTCGCGACCGTTGAACGCTGTGACGGCTGCGACATGGAGCTATCATGCCGTTTAGGTGTGTTGTGGACGACTTTCGAGATTTCCAGGGCGGTCTCTTCAGAAACGCATCGTTTCCGGCCCTTCACCAGAATCATGCCAATCAAGTCTGCTCCTGCTTCGATTGCAACCCGTGCAGCTTCTGCCGATCGGGTGCCGCAGATCTTGACAAGCAGTTGACGCCTATGTACAGGCCGAGCAGGTTCTTTGGTGGTGCCAAGGAGCTCCGAGATGAACAACGCGGTGTTCTGAGCCCGCATGAGAGCTTCGCCCACGAGCACAGCACCAACGCCGTTCTTCTGGTACGGCTCGACGTCTTTGGATCCAGAGATACCGCTGAGCGCGCAGACGATTGTATCCTTGGGTACGAGTTCCATCAACCGGCTGGTGGTGTCTAGGTCCACCTCGAAGTTGGTTAGGTTTCGGTTGTTGACACCGATGACTTTTGAGCCAAGTCCAACGGCAATGTGCATCTCTTCCATCGTGTTGACTTCTACTAAAGGCTCCATACCTAGCGACTGCGAGTAGAGATATAGCTCTTTCAGGAGAGCTTCATTTAGCATCTTCACGATCAGAAGAACTGTGTCGGCACCGGCTAGCCTTGCTTCCAAGATTTGGTACCTGTCAAAGATGAATTCCTTGCGCAAGATCGCTGGTCGGTTGGGCATGCCTTCCAGGCTCTGACGTACAGCTCTGAGATCGTCGATGCTTCCCTTGAACCACTCGGGCTCCGTCAACACGGAGATGACACTTGCGCCTGCCAGAGCATATGTCCTGGCTTGCGCTGGTGCACATGTTGAAAGTGATATTATTCCCTTGGAAGGTGACGCGCGTTTGATCTCTGCCATCAGGGACAATCGATACGGAGATTGCTTCAGTCGCTCTGGAAAAGGTATCTGTGGGGGAGCGATCCCAAGATCATAACTAGCTTGTAGATCTGTAGGTCTTTGAGATGGTATCTGTTTCTGCGCAGCAACGGCTGCCCTTCGGTGGTCGTAGATCTTCTCCAGTATTGAAGGCTTCTTGTCGGCGGATGCAGCTGCTCTATCAGCTTTGTGAGCCGTGCCGTTTGTGCCATGTAGTTGCCTTGCTTCGTTCAATAACCTCTTGTTCTCCGCCCAGGTGCCGCCTCGCATACGCAGGAAATTCTTCAACATTGTTCGACCCTCCGCCGTCAGAATACTCTCTGGATGAAATTGAACCCCTTCAACCAGTAATTCTTTGTGTCGTACCCCCATAATAACACCCTTCCCTCCGTCGGGCCCTACTGCAATCCACGAGGAGACTTCTAAACAGTCCGGTAGCGTAGGGTGGGTACCCGCAAGGGAGTGATATCTCGTGACTGGCAGATCTTGTGGTAGATTGGCGTAAACACCTTTCGAATCATGCCGTAAAGGGGAGGTCTTCCCATGTAAGATCTCGCCAGTTTTCTCTACGCGGCCACCAAAGACAGAGTATATGCATTGTCTGAAGCGTCGCCATCAGCCGTACGGTCTCCTGCACGGAAACGACTGACTCACTCTCCCATACATACACCTAGTATGGGAATCTTGCCACTGAAATGTTTGATGGCTTCCTTGCTTATGCCAGAATCCGTCTCTGGGTGTCCCGGCCCAGGACTGACCACCAGCTGTGTTGGGTTTCTCTCAATGAGCTCCTGGAGGGTGATCTCATCGTTGCGGAATACTGTAACGGAGGCGCCTTCCAGAACCAGGTATTGATAGACATTCCATGTGAAAGAATCGTAGTTGTCGATCAATATCAGATTGGAAGCTGTAGACACTGGCGAAGCTGCGGAGGGGTGGTGCGGAGAATGGTCGATGAGGTCCAAACCAGACATTGTGGTGATAGGCACGCTAGCGCAAGACCTGCGGGAATGCTATCCTCGCCAAATCTTGAGTGAGAGCCTGTGAGGTCTAGATTGGGACACTCTTCACCGAACTCGTCAATATCCGGTGTTGTGGTTCGGGTGTTGAAGTTGTGATTGTCACTCTAGAAAACGAGAACTCGGCGAAAGACAGGACAATCCGCCGAGCGACCCTGAATTGTTTCGCGACGAGCTCACGACATCAACTTCTAGTCAACAAGAGCTCCTTCGTCGCCCATGGACTGTTGGTAACCCTTCGATCCTTGCGCACTGCGGCGCATTATGGCACCAGTCGCTGGTCCAAGTTACTTCCCACCATTGGACAAATGCTTGAGCGGCGAGTGTTCCTTAATGTGAGTTGCTCCAATGGATTTCTGGGCGTCAACACTAACAAACACGAGATCATGGGAGACTGCATACGACGTGATACTCGACCACGAGGGCGCGAGACAAAGTGCCGTCCTGAAGAGCTTTCTCTCTGATGACACCAGCGTGGAGATCCTGCGGCAACCTTGGGATCCTTTCCAACAACCTTCTACCCAGTCGAAGTCGAGTTTCGAGACGAAAACTGCCGCGATACACGTCACGCCTTCCGAAAACGGGCATTACAACATAAACGAGATCAAAGAAGATGCGCTATGGTTATCCAAGGAGACAAAGATTGACGAAGTAGCAGCGCTGAGGATTACTATACTGGAATGGCAGGGGAGACCGACAGCCCAACTGCGGAGTGGATTCACGGAGGAAGAAGCCATAAGCATTCAGGATGTTGCAGGAGCTTCGACTCTTGGCGCCTCCACATTCATGCCCAAATCATCCTTACTGGCCGCGCCGCAGAAAGTGTCAAGCCAAGATGCCATTCCATTTTCTTCGCTCGAGCAACGACGGCTGAGGCTGCTCCAGCTTTATTTGTCGGAAAGACTACACATATTAAAAGTCGGTGAGGCCGTGATAGTCACGGCAATGGCTGATGAGAAAGATGTAGCGTCTGGTGCCAGTAACGATGAGACGGTTGTGCCATCGTGGATTCGAGAGTTGGGCAGAGCTCTCATCGAATTCCACGCTACGGATTCTAGTACGGCGAAGAAACCCTCCTTCCTCTCGCATGGTGTCAGGGCTCTGCAAGTGCGACTGGACAACCTCGATAACGGGAGTGGATGGTGTTCTGCTGAGGCTGGAAACCTAGAAGTCGAAGATGTCTGGGCCCAGAATCAGATTACAGAAACGGTGTTGATCATGCGGCTTCTATTCATTCACATTGATGCTCCGAGTGGATTCGCTTCATCTGCCGTGATACTGGCATGGTACAGATTCATTCACAAATACGATTTCTTCAGCAACTTCCAACCGGTAAGCAGAACGCATAGAATCTCTCGCTATAATCAAACTAATGGCATCCTGCTTTTAGACCAACCCGAGCCAGCAAGAGCTGGTGCCTCTACTCCAGTCACTGATGGCCATCATCTCCTTGTGCTTGCTCAAGCTGCCACAGGCGCTCGAACAACTCACCACGGACTCGGTAGACCGGTCATCCTCATACGTATTGGACCTGCAGTGCACCAATGAACTCAACACTATATTCATTGAAGCTGCATCGCAAGGCGCAGTCACAGCCAGCCTGGCACTTTTCGCCTGGAGCATCATCGCTCAGACGCTGCGAGGTGTCGTTTCTGATGGCCGAGCGGAACGTAATCAGCTCGTCGCTGGGCCTGAGTTTATGGAGGATGGCAGCAGCAATAGAGAGGCGCCTAGACAGTTGTCAATCCAGGGAACAGCGGCAAGGCTGAACCGGCTAGAGGAAGTACTAGAAGCAATCACTGATACTCCTCTGGAAGAAGATCCTATAGAGTTCATGGCCAACAGCGCGGTGAATGGGTCGCGCGTTTACGAGGTCATTGCTGCATTGTCCGAAACCCTCGCTTCATCTTCCGACACAGTGATGGACCACGACATAGGACTTCGTGCGCGGCTTGGCATGCTCGAACTAATCCGAACGAGCCTTCCGTTGACAAGATACAGTCCAGATATTCTGTTGGCCACTTTAGCTGTACTGGATGGAGATCCAGGATCGCGGGGCGTACACAGCGAGCAGACGTCGACTGCACTGAGCAGCCCCGTCGACGTGTTTCTTCAAGACACAGAGGTACTTGTGCCTCAGTTACTCCAACAATCTCAGTTGCGATACCCCTTCGAAATGATTCCCTACCTCAAGCTCCTGCGAGCGCTAAGTGATGGCTGCGGTGTCGATAAAGAAGGCAATCCGGTAGTAATGAGGCTACTGGAGGCAACTTCAAATCTCACCCAAGTCCTGCCTACGGAGTTCCAAGCGTACGAACCCATCCCGGAGGACGACAACCAAAACTGCATTCGATTGTTGGAAGACCTGAACCTGTTCTTCGAAACGAAGAGGAGAGCAAGCGTCCTACCGCGAGACTCCAAACAGTCACAAGCGCTGTGGCGACCCGGAGGTCCTGAGGAAGGCGCCATGTTCATCCCACGAGGCACAATAGGATACGCTCTAAATAATTCGAGACCCTTTGTTGTAACCTGGAGACACGAACATTCGCCTTTACAATATCTAGCAAACCTGCTGTCGACTGCCCTTCGGAGTAGTGATCGCGTGGACTTCGCTACGCGAGCTGCTATTGACCGAGAGACTGTGAGCGAGATAGTCGGCCTCCTCACTGCGCTCCTCACTTCCTCATTGAAAGCCACCAAGGCCAGCCATGGGGAGAGCCGCAGTACCATGGCCGCCCAACGAGTACTGGAGGAGGCCAGCGATGGTCTAGAACGCAACAAAGACATCGTCACTGTGATCTTCGACATCTTTGAACAAGAACTAGAGGATCAACTTGAGCGGCCTGGCCTTAACGGGTCCTTGGAAGTATTGATAAACTGCCTACGGTTTATGCATACTCTGTTAGCCGTATTACCAGGCAGAGTGTGGCCGCTGCTGACTCGAAGCCACTTGTTAGAGGTTGATGGGAGCGGAGGAAGTTTGGCTGTCATCGTTACCTCCACCGAGATGATGATCGGTCGCTACGAGTTCCTGACCGGAGCTGTGCGAGTTTTCGAAGCACTGGTGGAAGATGCAATTTTACATGCTGTTGCACGCAAGGCCACCACTAAAGAACTTACTCGCTTTAGCTCTACGCCAGTCTCTGCTAGTGGGACTTCCGACAAGGTCATGAGCAAAGTTCTCTTTGCGTTTCAACGAACTCTGGTCGATGTGTTTCAAAGCATCTCGAGCTGGAAGTTTGTCGACACGCGAGACAAGCTCGAGATCAACATCCGGATACTGACAACGTTTGACCGTGTCTTGAGGTATACGTACGGATTTGTAGATACGCCGGATGCCTCTCAGAAGATTACGGGAGTCTTGGCTTCTGCAGCTAACTATCTCATCGACGTCTTTCTTTCAGCATCCTCAAACGACCTACCAAGCCGCCCTATCCTGAACATCCTTTACACCGGCATCACCACCCCGGGGCCCGCGAACACTGGCTCAGCCACCCGCTCGTACCTATCTCAGACTTGTTCGACACTTGCGTTTATTACGACATTGCTCAGCACGGGACTACTTCTGGACATTCCAAGTTCGCACTTGGAGGCACACCTATTCAAAACATTGCCACTCCTTGTTCGTCTGTATTCCATGCACGAGTCTTATAGATCAGCCGTGGTCATCTTACTGGACTCGTTAGTAAGAAGTGCTGGCCGATCTGAGAGTGAGCCAGCCTCTCTTCTTGGTCATTTAGGACCAGAGACAGCCAAGTGTTTTCTCAGAGTATTATCTGAATTTTACAAGCCGTTGCCGAACTTTGATCTCGAGGTGAACATCTGGAGGCTGCTATCATCTGTCGTCAGTCACAGGCAGCAGTGGTTTGCAATATACATCCTCACTGGGAGTACCCCACGAGATTCGCTTCGTTCCGCCGACAAGGGAACTGCGACTGGCCGTAGCAAGCCCCTCATCACATACGCTCTGGACCAACTCTCCAGCATCCAGCAGCTGGACTCAAGACGTGCTATAGCACTGTTAGAGTTCGTGTCTCTCACTCAAAATCATTGGCCGTGGGCGATGAATGATGTCCGAAAGCATCCCAAGTTCCTATCAAGTGTCATGGACTACATCGGTGGTCTTGTTCCACTCAAGAGCCAAGCCAATCCGGAAGCCGTGGTTCGACTTTCGACCGAGAATCGAATGGCTGCCTACAGCTCTGAGATCCTGGCGATGTATCTACATGAAGCGCGCCAGATCGGCGATGTCTCCATGGTGAAGGATCTGATACCAAAGTTGTCCTACCTCAGAGACCACGGCGTGACTGTCTCTGGTTACAACTCTTCTCTGCATGCGAACCTCAAACGTAACTTTGAGTCGAAGTTCCCTAATTGCACATTGTCTAGCTTCAAGAGAACACCCTTGATGCGTGCAGGCTTCGGATCGAGCTATGTCTACGATCTTGGTTTCGCTAACAAGTTATTGAGTTTCAGTCCAGCCTGGACAGGTTCGAGGAACCAGGGGTTTTCTGTTGAGGTTGCGAGAGCCAACATCAACTTATCTCTTGTGGAATCTCAAGTCATGCTCCTGAAAGGCTGGAAACTCCTCGCCATCGAGCTGAGCAATGTCATCGGCCAGGAGCCGCGACTACAGAAACAGCTGGCCAAAACAATCGCAGATTGCCTGAGCGCAAACACGGTTTCTAACATGCCACACGGCATCTTCAAGAGTCTCGTCCATATTCGCGTGGACCTTGCGTTCATCCTCATACAGAAGCTAGCAGGTGTGAAGTCTCAAGAACCTGAAGCCGTGTCACTATTCCTAGTTGCTTGGGAGACCGTTCGGACAAGCGGACAAGACTTCGAAATTGCCTTTGCGGGAGAAGGAGCCGACTATTACCGCATCTTACTTAGGATACTCTTCCTCTCGCTACAAGCCCACGTACACAGCTCAATTTCCAATGCTCAAGCGACCAGCAACGGTGCCTCGAAATCATCCGCCAGCCAGGGCCCAGTGCATTCTGCTCCGGCAATCGCTTCTCAGCTTCTCGAGATTCTCACGAAAGTAGTTGCTGTCGGATTCCGCGCCATCTGCACTCAGCTTCACGAGTTGTCTACCGAATCTTCAAATTCTTCTGCTGACTTCACCTCCGACTTCGTCCTCCTCACAGCATTGCTACAAACCATTCTTCGTATCCCCGGCACTGGACATCTTTATTCTCAAATAGCAATGATCTTTGCAAATAATAACACCGTTCGCTACGCCACAAGTCTCTTCTCTTGGTCCGATCGCCTGGCTCTTGCGAACCGCAACCCAATCTACGGCGAACTATCTATCCTGTTTCTCCTCGAACTGTCGTCTATCCCACTGGTGGCTCAGCAACTCGCCGTTGAAGGCATCTTGTCTCAGCTCTCCATTGCGAACATCAGCAACTACTTCCGCAGACCCAATGTTATGGGACCGTTTGATGAGCCTACGAGGATGTTCTCTGTCTGGACGCGCGGCATCTTGCCGTTGTGTTTGAACGTCCTCTCCTCGGTCGGCGCGCCTATAGCTGAGGAGATCGTGGCCTTTCTCAACCAATTCCCCACACAGCTGTCCCGAGCCGCCACTGCATTTGAGAATCGTGCCGTGCCGACGCGACAGCAGCCTTTGGCAGGAAGCATTACCCTGGGCATAGCGAGTGAGACGCATTCACTGGCGCTCATCTCTCTGGTCGTCGAACAGTTCCGTATGGTTGCTACCGGTGTAGAGATCCCATCGCTGAACTGGGATAGGGCTGGTGTGAAGGAGGACGTAGAAGCATTGGTGAAGGGCAGGAGGGGGCTGAGGGAAAGAATCATCCCGACCAACGAGAGGGAAGCGGAAATGACGAAGGCCAAGCCTGTCGTTCAGGGAAGTGGATCAGAGAACAAACTGGAGGAGAGAATCATGCAAGACCTTGCGGCTGCGTTGGAGTGTCTGAATGCACCAATTGGGACTTAGGTAGAGGACGCAGTGCTCCATAGAGAGGACTGCCTTGAGGAGCGATTTAAAGGTATTGGGCAGCGCGGCGTTGATAGGGGTTTGGCATTGCGATCAGGTGTTTACACTTTGCTATGATGCGATAGTGGTAAACCAAACCATTGGTAGCTCCCCATTTCAGCATCTTTGTTGCGCCACTAGAAAGACATTTCGTGCGAAGTGACTGACTGATGTGTTGGACTTGTAGTTCAGTGACATGCTCGCAGAGGATCCCCAGCCTCGCTCGCTTGCACCCTGCGCCTCCTTGATGATGAAGCCAACGCCGCTCGCAGCAGCAATTGAATCCTCCGCGGCTAGTTTTCCGCCCATCGACCCCAACGAGCTCCGTCCTACACTCGCTCTCCAACTGACAACACAAGACGGACTATATCCCCGTTGACAGAGTCGCTCGCTCGCTCACACCGGCGCACAGTCAGTTCAGCACATCATCCGCGAAGCTCCGCAGAGCCGCTGAGCCCCGGTGAGCGCAGGCATTGCAGCCCCCGTTCTGTCGCGTCCAATCTTTGCAATGGCATACAACCAGTACTCCGGCTATGGAGGCAACCCGTACGGTCAGGAGGAGGTAAGAGCTGGATATGGCGCTTCAAATCCCTACGGCTCGGCTGCCGATGCAGGAGGCTACAGCGCATCGAACCCGTACGCAGGACAGGGTGCTTATGGAGCAGCGGTAGGCCTCTCTGCTTCTTCACGATTTGAATTTGTAGTGGTTTGATAGCACTGACACATCTGCAGCCTCAGAACCTCGCTGCTCTTCCACCGCTGGCTCATCAGGGTGCCTCCAACTACTCCCAGCAAACCCAAGATTCGCAGTATTCCGTCCCCGTGTCGTCAACCCCACAGCCGCTCCCCAACGAACCCCCGAGAACTCTCCCTATAAAGGACTACCTGGCCAAGGTGGAAGCCGCAAAAGGCGACATCAACAAACTCACCTCGAACATTTCGCAAATCGCCTCGGCGCACCAACGGACACTCTCGTCCCCCGATGCCAGCTCCTCCGCCCAGCTCGAGAACCTCGTCACGCAGACCCAAGTCCTCAACACGCGTATCAAAGACCAGATCAGAGCGCTCAAAGCCGACGCCGCGCGCTCTGGCACCGACGTGACGAAAGACGCGCAGCTCCGAAATTTGGAACAGACGTTCAAGAAGCAGCTGCTCGACTACCAGGCGGAAGAGACGACGTACAGGACAAGATACCAGGAGCAGATCGCGAGGCAGTACCGAATCGTCAACCCTGAGGCTACGGATGAGGAGGTCCGAGAGGCGGCGAACGCGGATTGGGGTGACGAGGGCGTTTTCCAGACCGCCGTAAGCGCTTCCACGCTCTCAGCGATATTCTCCCTATCACAAACACCACTAACAGCACATCCCAGCTCAAAACTAACCGCTCCGCCACCGCCTCCTCCGTCCTAGGCGCCGTGCGCGCACGCCACAACGACATCCAGCAGATCGAACGGACTCTGATCGAACTCAACCAGCTCTTCCAAGACCTCGCCGAAGCGGTCTTGGTACAAGACGTGCCGATCCAGCAGGCGGAAGAGACGACCGCCAACGTGCAGAAGGACACCGAGGCCGGAAACGTGCAGCTGGACAAGGGCATCGTCCACGCGCGGCGCGCGCGGAAGCTGAAGTGGTGGTGCTTTTTCATCGTCGTGTTGATCATCTGCATTCTTGCGCTGGTGTTGGGGCTGTATTTTGGGTTGACGAAGAGGTAGATGGAGGCTGGGCGGATGGAAGAGGGTGGGAGGAAGAGGGGGAAAGAAAAGCAAGAGGTCGTGGGATTTTTCGGTGTGGATGCCGGTCACATAGACCTTGAGGGTTGACGTGGCAGCGTCGTCCCTTGTCGATCACGTTTGTTTGTATAATTGGAATCGTCGGAATGGCTCAGGTAGTTGGGTTAGTCGAATAATCGGGTGTCGTAGATCCATCTGTGCATGCGCTCATTCCCAGTATCTAACGTTACAGAGATCGGTTGTGATCCTTGACACGAACACGAGATGGTAGGCCGTTCTTCCTCATGCACGACTTTTTCTCCCTCTCTCCGACCGCCGTCTCCTCTTCAACAAACACAGGAGTGAGCAAGCCCTCGAACGCAAGAGATCTGAGGCAACCTGACTTCCGCACCGGATTGGTCGATGTAGAGCTTCGAGGACCCGAGAGTCAGTAATGCCGATCAACGATCGACCACAAAACGCTACAGGTTTCGAGTTGCGGAACAATGGCAAGCAGAAGTGGGCGAGTGTGGCGTAAATTCAGGAGTTCAGAAGTTGTCGAATGGGCATGCACGAACTTGGTGAGAAATGTTGCACAGGCAGCGAGGCACTGCTGCTGAGTTCCAGTCGACTTGGAGAAGTGCGCGAAGCTATGAAAATGTGCCATACGTTGAAGCTAATGGTGCGATAAGTAGATGTTCGCGAAGAGCACAGGTGTCTTTCTGACGTCGTTCGTTTCGCAGACAGAATATAGTAATGAAGAGTATAAACTATTTCACGATCTCAGTCGCAGCCCGTGACGTGATTTGTCTTCGGCATCTATCCCAGGTCGTCTAGTTGTGCTGCCCAGGGGAAGCCATGCATCAGACACTCCTCTAGAGAACGTGATCTTCTAGGTGTGCATGAAACAAGGCGTATCCGCACCGAGCATGCAAGTTGCCGCTCGTCCTGAAATGGCTCCAAGTTTATCAAGTCTTTCGAAATTCCGCCAGACAGGACTAGAGATATCCTGCGGTGGACTTCAACGTCTCGGCTGTACACGAATAGGCTCTTCCGCCAACTTGCCACCGGCCAATGGCGACTGGATCCAGGAGTTGGGCTTTGCCGAAAGCTCGATAGAGCGTGTGACAAGACCACATCTTGGCGAGCTGACCGTAAGGCCAATACGAGGCTTTGTGGTCGTTGCCGTGGAAACAATCGCCGTGAGGGCCTGGAGAAGAGCAACAGTGCAGTATTGGTAGCCGAACTACTATCTCCTTAAGTTGCCTCGGCAATCCTACACTAGACAGAGTTATAAGCGCAGAGTGTATCGACGGGCAAATTTGAGATTAGAGACAATGCGCTCGTGGAGTAAATGTAGTAAGGCTCGTGCAGGAGGCTATTGAAGACTGTCATTGAGATAGTCCACGAACGTCTCCGCAATCCTACTCTTACTTAGACTGTGCTGTCGGTTCAGTGCGATGTACTGTCGTCGTAAGCGTTGCAGCTGTGGCAGTGATAACGGGTTTGCAGGAAGGTTGACTGCTCCGTCCACATTCGGGACGCATACCGATCCACCGCCTTCGCCAGCATGATCTTTCTGATACGCTGTAATCGTCATGACTATGTCTGAAGTCGTCTTGTCGAGCTCATACAGGTAGTCTTGCTCTGTTGCCGGCTTGAGAACAGTCGCAGCGTTTGGCCGCACCACCTTTGCCTTACCGTCGCTGCCTACGAGCGCTTCCCAGATTTCCTCCAACGGTGGTGTCGGGTCGTCGTATGGGACTGTGAACAAGGGGGAGTCCCAGCGTGTCATGCCGTTGGGCTCCTCGTACCGAAATATGAGGTTCTCAAAATCTTCCGACGAGTATTCTTCCGCTGAGTTGGTGGCGGATGTATGCTTATACAGCTCGCGGCACTTATCAATGGACGTCCCCACGTGTATCACGCAATTTGTTGTCTGTACTGCTTTTGCTTCGCAGTAGAGTTGATACCTGAAGCCCTTGATGTAGTTCAATCCGTCTGCCACAACGATGTCATCTTTCCCAAGTACTCTTTTGATAGCGGAAGAGAATGCGGCTCTTGCATCCTTCTCAGTACGGGCCGCATGATATACATTGCGCGATATGCCGAGACTTTGGTCGTTGATGTGATGTACTTTTAGTCTCGCAAGACGTCCGTCGGTAAAAGCGCTGATCCTCGAACGGAAGAAGTCAATGAGTTGTTGGCTGCGGTATGTTTTGCCTGAACACGGGTATCCGGATACTAAAATGAGCTATTGATGACAGGAGGTCAGCTGCGATACCAGGTACAAGGCGCTCGAAGACAGAGATCTTACAGGCATGACTGAGGGAGGTTAGTGATATGGAGGCGTAGTCAGATAGACGGAGGTCGAAGAATGTCATGGAAAAACATCGGCGGAATGGAAACCTCCAGCGTGATTTTATATGCCACCGCCTTATCAGTGTAGAGCGTTCGATCAATGTTCAGCACCTCGATCAGAGATCCCTATATGGCTATGGAAGGCAGATGACATGACAGCCGCAGTGAAGACGTCCTCAATAGTGATTGTATTTCTAAATACTCTCCATCTTCCAGGTGCGACGGCACCTTTCCTCGAACAGGTAGCGCCTCGAATGCTGATACTAGTACTCGTTCATGGTGGTAAAGCCGCTCTATCTAAAGTTAATTAATGTTAGTTAGCTAAGATATACTTTATCTCCTACAAGCAGACCTTTTCGGCTATGCACGGATAACTAGCTAGGAAACGGTCATTCACGGGGTCCAGGTAAACGACAAGAGTCAGGGCTGAGTAGTTATCTGTAACGAGGACAGTTAAGGCCTAGTTAGGTGGAGATGGCGAGTAGCTTCTCATAGCCCCTACGGCTCTACGTTATACGTCTATCGTAGATGCGTAAGTTAGTTGACCTTGCACTGATAGTGACCAGCGCGAAACTAGCGAGCTCATGCTGTTTTTACCTTCAGATCATGCATAGAAACCCCTAGAGGAGCAGAGCGCCGAACGAGTAGCTTGAGCGCTCCCGAGATGACTTTGTCCGAGTATGGACCTTTCGTCCACAGTAACGGCGCGGAAATGCGAAGGAAGTGTGTGTGCTCTAACTACCGGTTGCAACGTTGTTTACAGCTCTCGGTGAGCTGTCACCGGCTGTGGACGGCGTTCGGTCTGCGAAAAATTGCAAGCCAATCAGTGAAGCTGTAGGGCTATACCGCCCCACCCCCAGACTTCCCCACGCATGAAATGGCATCGAAATCGCAATCGCAGCGCTGAAAATCCGAAGGCGTAGCCTAAATGGGCCTGATCGAGAACGACGGCACACTGACGGACATCAAACGGGGCGGAAACAAGCGCTCCGCGTGTGGGCACGTCGCGAAAGGTCTCGATTCCAGTCCCTCGTCCACCAGCGCTACTCGTACAGCCTCGGAACAGACTTCAGGCCCAAGATATTCTCTTCCATCTCTGAGCCGCAGCGCTGTCAGCGGGCACCGAGGATATCGACAGGCACCCTGCAGTTCAGAGCATCACTCTTGCTTTTCCTCAGTGCTGTTCGAACGTCAATCCGCATCACACCAGCGACCGACCCATTACTCCCCGTAACAGCTCCACGGCGCTATTGCCGGCGTCACTGAAAACCCACCGATTGTTTCCGCGAGCCCGCCGATCACACATACCTCGTCCTCAGCCTGATTACCGCATTCCGGACGTCTGAACCACCTTGTCATGGACTCGCCGTGGTACCCATCAAACAGCCAGCAGAGACCGCAGTACCCTCACTTTGGGCTGTCACAGTCATCCTCTACCTCAACCTCGGCATTCCAGTCCTCGAGTAGCCTGCCCTCACTCTCCGCTACAAGCCCGGTACCCTCGTCAACGAACCTGTTTCCAATGCCACAGCAACAGCAAACACAACAGTCGCAATCGTATCACCGACAGCAACCCTCGTGGTCTGCAGCGCCGTTGCCTTCGCCTTCTGCTAGCCAACCAGCACAGTACTTCGGGTCGTTACATCCACAAGCACAAGCGCCGGCTTCGAGTCAAAGTCAGACGCAGTCACAGCGAGTACCACAGCAGTCACAAGCACCGCAACAAATCCAGAGCAAAGCGTTCCTCGGTCAGAGAGGTGGTGCGGGTGGCATGCCGGATACTGCGCCGTTCTTGCAGGATTTCAACCTAGTCGCTGAGGCGGCCAAGAGAGCTCAGATGGCTGTCATGATGAGGGACTTCGGCGAGGTCGAGCTATGAGAGTGCAGACAGCGTACTACTGTGGAACTTCATCCGAGTGTAGAAATCGACTCGGCGCATCAACGACGACGCTGCGGCACAGGCCACTGGATAACACGAAGGCGATAGGAAGCAGAAAGACGCCATCTTCTATGAACACTGCGAGCATTACGGTTGTTTCGCACTGTTCGTACAGGGCTGGAATCACTTGTGGTCGCATTGTTTCGTGACTTGGGCACATCGTTGATCGCTGGTTTAGAAAGCGCTATGGCTAACACGTACGGCGTTCGGGATCTTGGTTTCCTATGCATATATACTCCTCACGGTTCGCATATCTTTCCTTGGTTTCTTGTCGTGACAAGAGGAGGGATGCCGGGGACAGGAGCGCATGTTCCCTCCACGCGGCTATAACATTAGTTCTGGACTGTCTGGATTTGATACCACTAGCCATACCTGCACATTAAACTCGCTTCATCATCCATACTCGTCGTTGCCTTCTCAATAATATGCTCTCGCGCCCAGTGCCGTAGGGGATGAGGTATGCGTATGTGCTTGGTGGTAGTTTGGAACAACAACGCACAAGTGCCTGCAAAAAGTTCTACGGACTTGATGCCGAGATTGTCGGCGCCGCACGGGTGCCTAGTCGGCTTGCTGATGGTCGCGGTCTCCCGTTTGCGACTACATGGGCTAGAGGGAGCCAGCTAAAGGTAGTGCAAACGCGGTGCCCGTTTATGTCTCACGGCTGTGCAGGACCATTATAGGGTCAGCTGATGCGTGAGCCTACCGGATGTGACACGCTCATCAGCAACGCTTCTATGGTGCCGGCAATCTCTTGCAGTTTTCAAATATTCACAGGCTTCTCATTCCATCAATGTTTCCCCCCCACCTTTTCAGCGCACACGATTCGAAGATTGTCGTGGCAATCATGCCACCCATCGACCATCCGGATAGTCTGTCACGTCAGAGACTGCTCTAGTCTAGTCTTGGTTGTCCTCATGATCGCTCTTCAACGCTCCTTAAGCGTACAGTGAGTCTGAACATGGACAGCCACATGTGATGATAGTAAAGAATGGCACAGACTCACGATCCTCGTATCGGAGACATATCAGCCTTACCTTACGTAGCAAAGGAAAGGCCACCAGGGTGCGGAGTTGCATGGGTTAATTTGTTACGAGATCGGGCCACAGCAGTATGCGTGCAGGTGAGCGGGAAACTCCATCAGAACCTGCACGCAGATTTCTGTGGCCGGGCGGGCCTCGCAAACAGCTATTATTCCACTGCTGGATGCGCGTCTATTAGCAAGTCCTATGTGGTTCGGACAGATCAGGGTCTGTGGAGGCCCAGGGAATTCACCGTGGCCTCGAATGCGGCGGAGAGAGCCCAAGAGCCAAGCTCTCCATCTTTGATAGGAGGGAAAGGATTCCAAAAGGGGTTGCATCAATTTCTATTCTCTCACGCTCTGGAAAAGACGCCGAGGGCGACAAGAACAGCCGGGACACAGAGCAAGTCGCGGGTCCGCCTCACTTTTGTGATCACGCCTTCGATAAGTCTGTCCTGGGCGAAGTCTTATTGGAAACTCCTTCCCCTCGAGCGAGGCTGAGTGCCTGAGGCATTCGCACTCCAAGAGTCTTGATGGCATCAGCAAGCCCTGGTTGCATACACGCGTCCAACGGTGAGACTAGCCGCATGCCGCATTCCACGCGAGGCTGCGTTGGTCAACATCGTGAGAGCGAAGCAACTCGAGCAGGACGCAATCAATTGCACCACAGCCGGGCGTAAAGACTAGCTGCGGTCGTATGCATGAAAACACACGACTGTAACTGTAGTGCGACTCGAAACCGACACCACCGCTGACTCATGTGGCCTGTGCACGCTGGCGGTCTTTCGATGCTGATGCTGACGCTGTTGTGTAGATGATGTGTGGTTCCGTAGTCGCAACCTTCGTGCTAGGTGACGCTTCGTTCTCGTGCGAGACACGCAATCAAGGAGGACTCTTCTTGGACACTGAACTCGTCAGAGGACGCCGCAAGGCTGTGAAAATTCACGGAGCACTACTTGAGCTGCAACGTGGTCAGCTAGGTGTGCTGTAGCAGACCGCACCACTGCAAGGTCCAGGGCTAGTCCATGCATCGCGGAGCCTCATTCCCGGGGCCTGGTCGCTCTCATTTGCATCGACCAAGCACAAGGTCCGTACGAGCCGAGCCGGTCGCGTGTATCATGCGCCGCTATCCGCTCGCAGCTGTCCTTAAGAGCCTCGATCATGGGGCTGTGTAGGCTGACTGTTGCGTTGTCTTGCATTATTATCACCAATCACGAAGCGAATGACCGTGATATATCGCTCACTATGCAACGGGGTACTCTGAGGAGATTTTCAGGCGTGCCTGTACAGTGTTTTGAGCCTCATCCAGAGGTTGTGCATAAATCCATGTATCGGCAGCAGGCGGTACGCTGAGCTACAATGCGTCTCCCATGCGGCTCTTGTACACTACATTCTCTTCCGTGAGTCTGTGATGTAGTTTGTATCTGACTTCGACCTACTCGACAACGGTAATGCATAGTCTCTCTTGTGTGTGTTCTTACAAACATCAGTCAAACTCACAGACCATCATCAGATCTGCACATATCTCCTCTACTGACACTTGGACATTCCCTCGAACTTGTGTGCGACGCAGCTTGGTGATAATGGTAGTCTTTCGTAGAAGAGGTCAACAGTTACTAAGGAGGAGATTGGAAAAATTGTCTCCCAACTCGTCGGCTCAACTGCTTCTCGTCTCTTTTGCCTTCTTAGCGGTCTTCACACCGGGAACGCGTTGATGCCTCTTGATCGACTGCCGTACGATGTCTTGTTCAACACAGCATCTTATCTCGATATTCGCGATGTTGTGCACCTGAGTCTTCTTTCCAGACAGCTCAGACTCATACTCGGTGAGAATACACTATGTCGTCGGATCGTCGAGGCGAGTATCCCTCTCTATAATGCAGCAGCTGTTGCTCACTTTCTCGTCTCAGACTCGGATAGCCGGCACTCCAGAGGCCCAATGGGCCGAAAGTGGGAGACTCAGCTGTCGAGATGCGATATTGAGAGTATACAACAGGAGGGAGGCCTTTGCTGCTGGTTCGCCAACGTCAACCTGCGTCGTCGGCTACGGAACGTCATCTCTGTACAGACAAGGCGTGCTGTGCTACGTTGCTGGAGAGTGTGTTCGGATAAAAGACATCCATACGTCATGCACTGCTGGGACCGTAGTCAACGTCGGCGCAGTCATTCGAGAAGCTTTACCGCAAGCTGGCTCACTGGGGTCGGTGTCGCTGCTACATTACAGCGACCAGATACTAGCCCTGCCATGCGGGAATAACGGCAGTGGAGGAGGCTGGCTTATTGCTCTCGACACAGGAGCACACAAACATGACACTGACAGCGTGATCTTGAAGCACTGGCTCGAGGATAACAACAGATTGTTCGTACGGCACACCGCGACTTACCTCTACTATGGTACGCACACTAGTGTAGGAGCCCACGGCCACAACGAGTGGAAGCTTGAAGCCTTCTCTTTGCCGCAATCTTGCGACCCCCGATCCAAAAGCAGAAGCAAGAGGCTAGGCAGCGTGCACCTGGACAACTTCGTTGGGTACGAGATCGGAAGCACCGTGGCCTTCGAGATCCACAACGACTACTTCTACGCTCTGTCGAACCAGACCTCTTTCGAAGTAGTCGAAATCGACTGGACCTCGTTCTACAAGTGCGTGCGCATCCCACTCAGCAAGCCGCGAAAAGAATGTCTCGAGATCAATGATCGCATCTATCGCCGCCAGCACCGGGAAGGGCCTATCAACGACTCGTGGACTGACTTGTCCATGCAAGTGGACCAGTGTACTGGAGCTCTCATGATCGTCGAAGCACGCAAGGAAAACCTGATGAATGCTAGTAGTCAACAGCGCACTTTCTACATGGAACCCTTAGTATTTCCCGAACCCGGTGGGAGTGACTCGGATGACTCGACAACACCACTCTCAGGCTCCGCACCTTCTTCATCCTCCGGAGGCGTCGAAACGTCAGCCCCAAGCATCGCCTACGCCCCACCATGCAACGACCCACTGGCCTCAGTCATCACGAGCTCAGACAACCCCAACTTCGCAAAAGCCAAAATCCGCCTTCCCAAACACACGCACTCCGAATACGGCCGCCCGGGAGACGCAGCACGCTCCTACATGCTCTCGAGAACGCTCTTCCGCGGCTACAACCTCTCCTGTGCGGCGTTCCTCGACCTCGTCAGAGACAAAGCACGCGGCTGCCCCAGCCTGCGCATGGGCTCCCGCCGTCCCGCGTCGGTACTCGACGAGACCGGCCTTGTCAAACTGCCGCTCGTAGACCCGGAGACGGGCGATTGGATCGAGGGTTCCGAAGACGAGTTCGTGTACGCGCCGATCGTGCACGTGCCCGTCACAGCGGGCATCCTGACAGACCACAAGGATCCTTCTCTGGGCCTGGCGCCTTCCCGGTCTTGGACCGTCGCCGGTGCCACCATGGACGACAGGAGTCTGCTCTACTCGATCGTCAACCCTCGCCACCCGCACGCGGACCGCGCCATCGTGCTGGTGAGCTTCGACCCGGCCATCAAGGCCGCGCACCTGGCCGTTCGAGCGGCCGACGGCTCGTGCAGCGTGTCTTGTTCTGGTAGTGGTGGCGCCGAGGACCGGGCTAGGATGGAGGTGGACGACGAGGCCCGCCAGGCCGCCGCAATGCGAGCGGATATCCACGAGGGCCTGCACACGTCCTGGAGGGACGACGCGTGCCGGCGGAGTCTGGAGCTGGGGCTGGGGCTGGGACTGGGATTCCGGTAGCTTGCGTGGTCTCGTCGTTCGTGGATTTGCCGCGCGGGAGTCGAGTTCGCAAGTCGCAAGTCGTCGTGGTGGTGCGTTAGTGAAGTTCCCACACAAGTCTTTCTGCCTTCCTCTGAGCCTCGTGCTTCCACGCCCGAATCTGGTTCCCCTGCTCGGCTCGAAATTGAAAAAGGCTTGCAAGGCTCCCGCGGTGCCGCGCACAGTCCATATAGACTGAATAAGCAAGCTCCCACCGTCATTCAGGACAGTCGTTCTTGGAGATGTATGGATGATAGGTTTAATGCTCATCTAACCGTACAGCAGGCGATGAGACTCAGAATCCCATGTACAGTCATCTTCATGTGCCGTGCACACCCACTTCGCTATCCGCAATGCGGTCCTACCGACGTTCCGTTCTCGCCGAAGAAGCCTTGTACATACGGAAAGACGCCTTCATGTGTGGGCTGCGGCGCCAGAAGTATTGCAAGTGCAAACACGTCGCGAACATGGATGGGTTACAACCGGCGAGGACATTGCGGGGTGTGGGAGATTGAAAGATCGAACACGCGGGTGGGGCGAAGACAGGTTTATGATGCATAAAACATCCATGAATGCAGATTCAAATATGACAAGAAGAATGATGATCCATCATACAGAGACGATGCAAGAAAGCACCCTGGGCCTTGATCGTCTTCTCAAAAACACGGGAACGGCCAATCATCAAAGATACCCGTTCCCATACGCGCTGGAAGCCTCAGCAGGGTAGAGGAATTGATCTGGCCCATGAGCATAAAGTCCGGGCCATGGCGGCCCCCCTCCACGGTCCGTGCCAGGTATCGGCTGCGTATTGGCGGCAGTTGCAGAGAGTCCTTGGATGTAGGTGTTGAGGTCAGCGTATTCGGAGTCGGAGTCGGAGTTGATCAGCGTAGACGGGTTTTCTGATTCCGATCGAGGATCCTGAGACCCAGTGTTGGACTGATCACGCTGTTGGTCGCATAGTTGATCGTACTCTTGAATCCAGTTGACCCACTGTGCCTCGTTCACGTTCGGAGCGTTCATCCGATGTGTCCAACATCCAGGACAGAAACATGTGTCCGTGGAGTCGCACTTACAGTTTCCATCACGGTGTAAGATTTCGCCTCTTGGATTAGGACAACATTGCTGAGGGTGAGCACCAGAAGGTGGGGATGGGAGGACGAACTGAGGTTGGGCAGCCGTCGTTGGTGTAGAGAAATCGAATGTGTCTTGCTGGAGGATGCTGAAAGCCGGCTGCTCTACAAAGGTTGCGACATCGGTCTGAGGTCGCATCAAGGCGTGCTGCTCTATGAAACGTTGGACGTGAGCCTGAGATTGCACGCCTGCCAATGAGAAATTGTAGTCGTTGGCAACGGATTGGCTCGCGTGGCTTCCTGTAAGGGTACTGCCGCAACAGCTGCCCGGCCACTGTCCGGACTGCCGAAGTGGCCACTGAGGCGCCACGAATCCGTTTTGCTCCGGCTGCGCACCGTTCATCGCCAAAGCTGGATTTTGTCCCATAGTCGGATCGACAGCATCTGCTCTCAGTGTCTCGCTTGGCAAAGTTTGTACAGGGACCGCGAGTGGTCGCCTCATGTTCACGGCAAACGTCGGGCCTTGTCCGATATTTGTGTCGGGGGTATTCGTGCCCGAAGTTGCTGGAAACTCGTTGATGCCGCAAAGAAGGCAGCCGTTGGGGTGAGGGTTCGGCATAGGAATATGCTCAATCACATGTTTCTGCCAAAGGTGCTCATCGAACCAAAAGTTCAAGGCCTGGTTCGGCTTTGGGCCTTTGTTCTTCCTCGATTTCTCCGCACTGCAACAATTCTGAGTTTCTGGCGCAGGGCCTGAAGCTAAGTTCCGGGGTTGAGTGGGCTGCTGATATGACGGCACGCGCAAGACTGGGACTTTTGAAGCGTCCAATGATTGTTCGTTGGTTCTGCTGACCGGTGGATGTTCGGATCCCATCACTGAAACACCGTTAGCAATGGAAGTACGGTATAGGACACATGACACTTGCAGTTGCGCGGAGTCACTTCACCGTTGTACGAATACTGCGCCGATTGGGCATGTTGTCGATGTGGACAAGTACTGCCGGGTCTGCCAGGCCTCCGGAGCATGTATTGTGGATAGTTGAGATGCTCACAGGTCTTGGTCCGGTGACCTGTTATGCACCGAGAGCTGAGAGTGAAGTCAGACTTATGAATAAGAACACATCTGCGTAGCATACCATGCGATTGACACCTTGACCAGGCTCACTCCATCCATGATGAGGACATACAGTCCTTCCTCCTCTGGCTCCTTAGTTCCCGAAGAAGACTTTGGCCTTTTACTCCGCTCCTTCTTTGGCACAATGGCGACGGTAGCCTCGCCTGCTGCTTCGGTTTCGGGGGACATCTTCTGTCTCTTTGGCTGGCGTCCGCCGCTCATGTTGCCAAGGGAAGTGCTGCAATGAATGCGAAACAGCAGTGAAGCAGCGACTGAGGACTTCAGTGGTATGTCGATGATATTGATGACACTTGATATGGAGGAACAACCTCGGAACAGAGAAGATCCGTGCAAAGAGTTGGACATCAACTGGAAGAATAAAAGCCAACGGTGATACTGAAAGCAGAGAGGCAATGTGCGATCTTAGGGTTGACCCGCAGCCTCCCGTCCATGAGGCAGCCTCTTGGGTCGTGGTTCCCAGTGGGCCGGGGAGGAGAAGATGGGTCAGAAGTGCCCGAACGTTTCAGACAGCGTCTTCGAGTGTGGAAAGTGCACGACGCTCGTCTTCAAGTCGGGATTGGACGTCTTACCCACAGTAATCCGGGAGTGAGTGAGTTTCGCTTCGAAGGGTTTAGCGGGATTGGAACCACCAGACATGGAATCAGCTCTGCAGCTTCTCGCGCGCAGAAACTTGTCTATCGCTGGGAACATGGGGGCAGAAGTTTCCACAAAGCGTACATTGCTTGATAGGGACGTTGCCCAGATCGTGCTGTCAAGATGTTGAACCTGTATCGAACGGAGCGGAAGGTTGGATGTCGTGGAGTTCGACTTTGAGACATCAGATAAGATAATGGGCAACGACGGACCTAAGAGCAATCTCCTACAACACACCCGCCATCGAATCTACATCAAATCCAAACCTGGATCAGTAAGATTCGTGGAGGCTCTGAAAAGGACTAAGAGCTTCCCCTGTACTACCAGTGGAGATGTCAGATGTTGAAGACAGTATCGATCTTTTCCAAGAGCCTGCCGACTACTACCAGCCCGAAAAGGGGGCCACTTTTGCTACGCACACTCTGCTCTCAGGAGAGCAATTGGAGTTGAGACTTGTAGGGCACAATCCGCTATGGGTAAGGCATCACTTCCTCGCTCCTTGTCAAAAGAAACGGAAAACATCAATCCTCAAATCGACTTGTTCGATTATGCTCTCATGTAACCCCGTCGCATAACGAACAACTGTTCCAATGAGTGCCATGCCTCTGTCTACTCGTGCACCTGGTCAGAGATAGCAAAGTTGAAGTCGCGGAGCGCATCTTCCAAATTTTCTCTCTTGCCACGATCCGATCCAGGCAGAACCATATCTTACTCCAATGTAACTACCAAAATTAAAAGACCTTTCCAGCAGTTCATCGTTCGTGTGCCGAGTACTTGTAGCAGATGTACATTCCAATCTCGCATATATCAACCCGAACTTGCAGTATTAACCCGCTACACGCAGGGCCATCTACTCTGGAACGCCGGCCGTACCATCTCAGACTATCTAGAATCGCGATCCGCAAGTCTGATCCATGAGCGCACAGTCCTCGAACTAGGTGCCGGTGCAGGTTTGCCAAGCTTGGTATGCGCTCTACGGGGCGCGCGACAAGTGGTCGTGACCGATTATCCAGACGCTGAGCTGGTTGACAATCTGAATTACAACATCGAGCGTTGCGGGCTTCTGAAGAGCAAACACAACATACACGCGGCTGTACGTCTATAACCATCTCGCGCCGTGTCGGGAGGGACAACGAACAACTTGCTGATGTTAGGACCACCAGGGCTACCTCTGGGGCGCATCTCCCGAGAAGCTGCTCGCTCATCTCCCTAATCCTGTAACTTCCAACGGTTTCGACCTCCTGATCCTGGCCGATCTTCTATTTAATCATTCCGAACATGCCAAACTCGTCTCCACCATCTCCCAGACGCTATCCCACCAGCCGTCCTCACGGGCTCTAGTCTTTTTCACCCCCTATCGTCCCTGGCTACTGGAGAAAGACCTAGCTTTCTTTGACGTAGCAAGGAAAGCTGGGTTCGCGGTGCAGAAGATTTTTGAAAAAGTCATGGATTGCGTAATGTTTGAGGAAGATCCCGGTGTGAGTGTTCTACTCGTCTGCTGTTCAGTGATGTTGAAATACTGCATTTGGCTGACGGGTGTTGTAGGATGAACTGCTGAGAAGGACCGTGTTTGGATACGAGCTTCGATGGGAGAATACCGTGTGATCATTGCTTGGACGCCGTGCTGAAGATGGTGTTGAATTACCACCTTCGAACCTTATCACATCTTGCGACCATGACGATCAATATCTGGCGCGTGATCAAATGCCATCAGAACACAACGCTGGTATGCTAGGTGCGATTGGCCGGAGTCCTTCATCAAGACCCAAACCCTCGAGAGGATCAGAGGAACTCACACAGCACCGACCAGCGACAGCAGCGGCTATCAATACGCTGGGAGATGTCTGCGTATGGCACTTGAGCTTGGCCTCCATCTATCGATCACAACAGCGGAGAACCCCAGCATCAGTCCTTCGCAAACCGAAGTTCGCCGAATTACGTTTTGGGGGTGCTTCAATCTGGACACGTAAGTACTGAAGCCCCATTAGTACACGTCGATGCATCGTCATTGACATAAATTCATCAGCTTGTGGTCAGTTTGCGTTGGTAGGATACCACAGCTACCAAGGACCGCTATAGACCTCGGCAAGCCAACAGTCGTCAAAGCGATCGACTCGAAACCGTGGATCCCATACACTGATACTATTGTTAATGATAGCCAGCTAGTCGGACAGCCCTCTCATACACATGAATACCTCAAACAGTATAGCCTTTTGTCAGAGCTTATCAGCGACGCAAACTTCATGTTTTACGCGCCAAGGGAGCGCCTTAATAGCAGGAAGTTGCTCGATTGCTACACGAAATACCAGAACTGGCTGATGGCATTGCCTCACTGTCTCGGACTGAAGAACACGACGCTCAGTTACGTCCTAGAGCTCCAGTAAGTGTTCCTTGTTCATTTCTCCACAGCTCGTTATCTTCCTCTGCATCAAGATTTGATGAACTCTTCTCGAACAACATGCAATAAATCGCGCTTTTGTGGAAAGTCCTCTTCTCAAGCGTGGTCGCTGCGCTGGGATTTCGACGTTCGATTCGAGACTAGATGTTCGTGAAGTTTCGGAGGCAACCTCACCAACATGCTGCGGACCTTGGCTATTGATATCAAACTGTCAACTTTAGACTAACGATCTACAGCATCTACTACCACACATGCGTCTTGCATCTCTTTCGCCCCTTTGTCAAGTTGAACCTCAAGAACTCGAACGTCTGTCCAAGAGACGTATGCACATCATCCGCAAACAGAGTCTCAGACCTGGTGAACTCGCTGCGAGGTCTTTACGGGCTCCGTCGTGTATCTCTAGTCATCACGCACTGTCTGCTGACGTCGGCCTTTATCCATCTGCTCAACCTACCGTCCGAAACCGCTTCGTCGTATCTTGTCCGAAACCTACTCGATCTCGACGAAATGGCACAGAGTCATTACCACGCAGCCCGTTGTGTGAGGATTGTGTGTGGATTCGCCAAAAAATCGGGAATAGCACTTCCGAAAGAGGTCTTTCAGTCTGCCCGTATCAGGTCACTTTCGTCAGACAGCAGTCTCTCCTCTCCAGTAGCACCGACACACTTCGCTGCGACCATACCACACGACGGATTCATCGGCAGCAGTAGTAGCAGGGGAATGGCACCAAACGCGGTGAACCATACCCGTCGGCCATCAGTATCTGATTTCTTCGTGACGGATGATGATTCATGGCATCGGCAACGCGCCGGTTCCCACCCACCCCCACAACCCACAGAGCAGTTCTTCTGGACGCCATGGGCGGGGGGCAAAGGCATACCTCTACAACCCCCTCAGTTTGGCAGCCCTATGGACTTGAATTCGATGCTGGACGGAACCGCTATAGAGCAGTTTGAACGGGATGGGTTTCGAATGTCGGAAACACAGCCGCAAGACCACCAGCAGAACATCATGTCTGTTTACGACGACTGGTCAAGGCAATGACCACATCGTCAACGTTCGGGCGCGTTTGAGACCAACGACCTGGCCATACTCAGTCTCATGAGATCTTTGGGAATGGGCCATCGTACTTATGTATTATGTTCTGCGGGGATTCGGAACAGGCTATGTGGTGTCATGCTTGCTGGATAGTAGGCTCTTCTTCTTGGCGTTCGGGAAACCCACCGAGGCTAGTACTGCTCTGCTGGAACAGGGAGGATTTAAGGAACGGCTGGTAGCTTTAGATGGGTATAGCTCACGTAGCAAGTTTACAGTGTCGGTTGAGAATGTGAACATATACACACACGCTATTCCTCTCCCTACATCAGGTTGGTCAGTGGTATATTGTATATCGTATATCTATGTCACTGGAGCAAGATCTGATCTTCTGCATTGATGCTTCAAAAATTCAAACAAAAGATGTTTGTTTGCAGTGTTTGATGCACAACGCACTTCAATCTATAACACAAGCTGATGTAACATGCAATCAACAACCACAGATGCCTATTACACATTGTGGATTCCATACCTACTAAGCGGTTGAGCACGATCGATCTCGGGCCAATTTTCGCACCTGCGAGCCACCATTGTATGTCCACCTAGCCAGCGATATCCTATATCTACTCCACGACTAGATGGGAGCACAATGGGCAGCAGGACATGACCTTTCACCCCGACCTCGCAGAGTGCATTGCTTCTCGCGCTGAGAAATACTAAGCCCTCTATCCACTCGAAATATGCGCTCGGTCATTGCAAACCGTGCCCAACGTCTACGCAGCTCCTCGCTCAGCGCTGTGCCGCCGCCTCAGACATCGTCCGACTACCAGACGCCACTGGCTCGCTACGCGGCCTCCATCCTCTATCGCTCGCCTTTGTCTTGCCCGTCCGGCTTTCCTCTCTATATCCTGAACGCCGCTGCCTTTCCAGACGCCCATGAAATCGACTACGATGCGCTTTTGCCGTACGTCCTGGCGCGCTTGCCGGGCGAGGATGAGCTGTTGAGCGGTACGGAGTACACTGTGGTCTTCTTTGCTGGGGGCAGTCCAGACAGTACAACCTCGACAAAGAAAACCCAGCCGGGATGGGGCTGGTTCGTTCAGGCGTATCATGTGCTCAGCCGGGCTACGAGGAAGAGGCTGCAGAAGTTATATATTGTACACGAGAGGAGTTGGGTCAGGATCCTGGTGGAGATGTTTTCAACAATCGTGAGCCCCAAGTTCAGGAAGAAGATTGTACATGGTGAGTTGGTGCATCTCCGCTGTCGGCAGCGTCAGCCTTTCGGAAAGTGAACGGATCGGTAGAACAACGCTGACGACCGTTGCTACCACCAATAGCATCCACTCTAACTAGCCTCGCATTGCATTTGCCTATCGAGGATCTTCTCGTCCCCCCTTCGGCGTATCTGCACGACAGGCAACTCTCTCCCAAAATACACGCTCCGTATGTGAGTGGACGGCGAGCGTTCTGTGCGAAGCAGCCTTTTCCAAAAGATATCGGAGGTAACAGGAGGTTACCCCGTGTTCTCCGAGAAACATCTAGCTTCCTGCTCCTGGCCAGTAATCCACACACCGAAGGCCTGTTCAGAATACCTCCGCACGCGAAGATGCTAGATGTACTTCGCGAAGCTTACGATAGAGGCCAGAAGTTCATTGTCTGGAAGGAAGGGCCGATTGCGCTACCACTCCTTGACTTCGAGAGCTCAGGCCTTGATGAGGTGGATCAGAGGGATGCGTATGGAGTGTATCTTGCTGCAGGATTGATCAAGATGTGGTACAGAGAACTTCGAGAACCCGTGTTCCCACAATCTTGCTATAAGGACTTGAAAGCAGAGTTCGGCTCTCCCCTGGATACCCCAGGTCAAGGTCGCCTGGCTGCGTTGATCTCTCCCGACACAACTTGGTCTTTGCTCCCAGCGACATCCCGCCTGATACTCTGTCTACATCTTGTACCGCTCCTCTCCGCTATAGCACTATATCAAGAGCACAACAAGATGACCCCTGAGAACTTGGCGATTTGCTTCGCTCCAGCCTTGGTATGCGGACCTGATCAGCTGGAAGACGCCAAGATGTCATCAATCATTCGGCGTGTCCTACAAGCTGCCGTAGAAGAGTGGGCGCACGGGCTGAGGAAGCTTTGTACCATCGACGAAGGTGCCCTCAGTAAAGACCTGCAGCCGCCTTCTAAGATGCAAGACTACGAAGACCCGCTGTACGATAACGAAGGGCCAGAGGCTTCTACCAAACCGGGTTACGTAGAGGACTCGGAAAAGCAGTCAGTGGGAATCATACTTCAAGACAACGAGATCACGACCCAAGAAAAGCCTCCGTTACCACCCCGACCATCAGCTTCGCGCATCGTCACGCCAACTGAGGACTCCTCAGATAAACTTACGACAAGACGGAAACCTGCACCCCCTCCGGTCATCCCACCAAGGTACTCTCTCATCATGACGGACGACAACGTGACCCCCACAGCCGAGTCTCCAGTGAGCTACGCAGCAGCCACCAACGGCTTCAGTCCTCCCCGGGCATCGAATTGGGGTGTATCCGAACAAGACGAGAAGACGAGTCCGGCCCCGACAAGCGCGGATCCGTCTCCGATCGTTGTCCCCAAGCGGAAACCGCTCACTATCGAGCAGATCAACAATATCGAAGAGCAGGACGTTGTCAACCAGAGCGTCATACATGAGAACATTGTCCAGCGAAGCAGATCCGATAGCAACGCCAAGGCGAAAGCTTTGGCTACTACGAGTCCTGCAGACGTCGTGAAGAGGAAACCGCTGCAGTCTTCCAGGGCGGTGACTTTAATGAGTCCGCACTCGCCGGATAGCCATGGTGATGGGCACGAAACTGTGGAGCAAATGGGAAGCTCGTCAGCAGAAGCGCCCGGGAACCAAACGCGATATCCGGACAGGTCGCTGTGGCCGGCTTCAGCAAGATACACCTCGAGCCCCATACGTGTTTCGCCAATTTCAACTTTCTCCGATAGCGGAGCCAAGCAAAAAACGTCCGATGAACCATCCACGCAGTGAAGACCGGACTTATCGGATGCCATCGTTGCTCCTAACTATCTACAAATTTCGCCTCTACGCATCCTTTCTCTCTCCCCGTACCACAGTCACGATCTCGTTGCTAGGGTCCCTTCGGTGCTTGTGCCTTCCGTCAGAGAGACGGGGTGGCGGTCCGACGTCTACGGCCAGCCCCTATGAAACTGGATCTCTATCAGGCTGATGTGAACAACCACTGACGGTCTCACAACGAACAAAACTCAGTAGCGCTGTTTGGAGCTGCTCTGAATCGGGAGTGGATTGTCTGGTTTGACGTCTTCCGTTTCAGCGCTTGCCCCATTTGCCGGATTTGATCAGCGTCTCATCGAATTATGATTTGATGGCCCACGTTTGCTACATCCTGCTTCAGTGTGGGCTTCGTCAATATTACAGCGATGTCTGGATAGTTGGTCTGGTTTTGTTCCCTTCTCCCATGTTCTTTTGATTTGCGTTATGATACCCTCATGTTTGTGACATGTAGTCAGACAACATCGAAGAAGCACACTGTTCAGATGCAAATATTGACCCTCTGATAGTCGTGGTCTCCGGCGCCCTCTGATAAGCAGATTTGGGACGAGTCACCCCATTACGTTACCGAGTCGCCGAACATATATGTCAGGGAACAGGCTACGACAGACTGGCCGCGAATAAAACGCTGCCATGATCCGGCCAAAATCTGCATCTACTTTTGGACGTGATAAAAGGCGCCCTCGGCGACTGGCGCTGACATCCGGAGAGCGACTCGTCTTTGTTTCGCTTGGAGCCAGTCTGGAGTGTCGTGTAGATTTGGAAAGACAACTGGGTTTGCGATGTGTCGATACAAGAAGAGACATCTGCCTTTTCTCGTGGCCCAGACAACATGCCATGCGTCGACGCCGCAACCAAGCTCTCCCCCCTCTCGAAACACGCCAGACGCCTCGCTTTCATAACCAGACGCTGCCACGACGCGTCCAAAAACGCCTCACAATCCAACGCCCGAGGCTTCCAGGTGTCAAAGATCCTCATCTTCCCCTTCCCGCCGCCGGTCTTCCTCCTCCTCCCTCTCTCTAACATGCATCGCCTCCACCAGCGTCGCACCCTCCATTCCCACTACCTGCCCATCCCCACCCTCTCCCCCCTTCCCACTACCTCCTCCATCCACATTCCGCGCCCCCTCAATCCTCCTCCTGACCAACCGCGCAATCGCGTTCTCCGTCCGTACATCCAGCACCTCGAGCTTCCTCGCCAAATCCCGCTTCAGATCCCAATTTGGTTTCTTCGGCTGCAGCTTGAACAGATCGAGCGGCGCATCGGTTGCTGCGTCCGCTTCGGCTTGCGCGCGAGTTTCGGCAGCAAGGCGAGCGGCAGCCGCTTCGAGGGTCGGCTGGGCGGCGGAAGGGGGAAGCTCGAAGCCTAGTTTGGGACCTTTTGTGAGGGCGTCGTAGTTGCGGCCTGAAAGGTAAGTGGCTGTTACGTCCGGTGTAGTTAGAGAGGATGTGGTTGCTGGCGCCTCAACTGTTGCTGGTACGGCTTCGGTGGAGACTTCGGCGTTGGTATCGGGTTGCTTGCGCTTGAGGGACTTTAGTTTCGCGAGGCGCGCTTTGCGCTCTTGCGCTGCGGCGTCTAGGGAGGCGTGAGAGGACATTTCGGGTACCTAGGTAGAAGCTCTGCACTTCTAGGCGGTTCGCGGATCGTGTTGGCCTGGAGTCTGCTTGGATTCGTTGCGCTGAAGGAGAGGAAATTTAGGGTTGTGCACTGTTCGGAGGTAGAGTCCTTGCGCTTCTGAAGTAGAGGATTCCACTCGTACGCAATTCGGATGAAAGTGAATTCGAGTGATGCGACTGTAGTGCGACCAGCCGTTCCTAGTTTCTGTTGTAGAGTTTAGTCGAGGTGTGTTCTTCGATTTGTTCCGTGCTCGAGCTCAAACTCCGATGTTTCTCGGTCCGTGGAACCTGCCGAGCCCTGAAGTCTGGCAAGGTCGACATCCGCGAAAGCCTCCTTCTCTTGCACCACGTGCGATGGACCGATGAAAGCTACCATTTCGCTTTTCTATGCCTCGACGTTCGATATCTGCTCTTGGACGTATCACCGAAGCTGAATTGCCGATCCTACCGTTCCTCGCCCCTAGAGTCTTCGCGCCGTGGCCGACCAAACTTCAACTCCGATGGAGCTATCAAGCTGTCACCTCGCGAGAGACATGCGACATAGAAGAACAGAAGGACAGGAGAGACGACAAGGTTCACCATGATGAGCAACGTCCAGATGGCCAGGTACAATGGGAACCGGTCGTTGGACGGAGCAACGTACCGCGCAGTTTGGAGGCGAGCGGAAAGTATGCGACAAAGCGACCTCCACGTGCAAGCCAGCAGGATCGTCAGTGTGAGAGTATAAAACGTGAACACCTGTGGGGACCTGTCACCGCCAAGCCTGTTCAGCTAAGCAGCGCTCAATGCTTGCATAGTCCCGTTTGGAATAAGGAAGTTATTCCGGAGGGAGAGGAGCGGTCAGAGTCAGACAGTTCAAAGAGTCAATTGCACAGCAACAAAGGCTGTGGTAGCAAGCAGCGATGTTTGCCCAGGTCACTGATTGCTTCAGAGCGCGCGCCCGTCAGGAAAGTAGCTTCTGATGATTCCACCCATACTTCATCAGCTTCCTCTGCACCAGCGCGCAAGTCAGCGGATGATATCTCGAAGAATTCATCTGGCTCGGCGCGTAAGATGAAGCCATCCCCACGCGGAAGCGCCGTGCAGTCAGCGCCTGCGCTGGTTGAAGAAGAACAATCGGTTGCACTTCATAAATTGACTGCAACATTGGGTGTGAGGGAACAAAGCCAACAGGAACGGTTGCTCAAGGTATTCCATGCTAAGTTCGACCCTCCGAGTACACCCGACAGGCGTTGTACCTTGGTTCTTCGGTACAGAAGAGGGAAGGGGCTCGCTAGTTCCGAGGACCATGAGACAACGTTGGTGGATAGAAGGGAAACCCCCTCAGAACAAACCTCGCGGGAAGAACACAGCGAGTACAGAGTAGCGTTGAGATCTCGATGGCATCATCCGCAAACCCATAATGCAACGAAACCTCTGTTGAAATCCTCTCCTGTGTCGACGTTGCGGATTCTCAAGTCTGTGTCCAGATTGCAGGTCCGTCCCATGCTCATTGGAGCTGGTGACGAGCGGCCCTTCAGTGTCTCGTCATCGCAGCACACATGGAGCCGCCTGAAGAGGAGACTACGCCATGCATCAACCGTGCTTGAGCATTACCGCAGAGAGGAGGATACGCCAGAAGGGAAGCTGAAATACTACGAGAAGAGACTGCTTGACCTGAAAGAGCGATTGAGAGTGATGCGTGCGGCGTTGGGCAGCGCAAACTCTCAACATGTACAACCAAGTCGGATCCGTAAATACTACGGCGTACCGCTGGAGGTTCGCAAAATCAGCGGAACCAACGTGACAAAGCGCACAAAAACTCCATCCGATCGCTTGACGGGTGGGAGAACCCGTAGGGCCTACCGCGAGATTCTAACAGATATTCAGCGAACCGCTGAGACAACATATTCCACGAGCAGACTAGCCATTCGTCGACAGGGCATGCGGCCCAGTGTTACAACTAGTACGCAGTATCAACGACTGCAGACTTGGGGTCAAGAGATGGAAGAGGTCATGGCACAGGTTACACAGGTCGATCACGTGGAGGAGTCGAAGTCACATCACGAGAGTCCGCGCTCAAGTACAACGCGTGAACCCGACGCTGCTTCCGAATGTTCTTTACTCTTGGCTCCAAGGAAGCCAGTTCTGTTGTCCACTCAGCATCTCAACCAGCGGGCCTTCTCAAACCTAGCAGCGCAGGCGCAAATTGCTAGCACTACCCGTCGTCGTGACCCCGAGGGCGTGGCTTACGACCACGAAGCCGAGACACGAGACGTTCCGGCGCAGCCACGAAGGGTCGAGGTTGGCCCTCGACGTGTCAGGGACATGCGGAAACGAAGGAACTTTTTATTGGAGTTCAAACCACCGAGAGATGCCACAACAGTTGAAGCAACCGCTGAGGATTGTAAAGACGTCAAGATCGATCGAGCACGTAGAGCCGCTGACAGATGGGAAGCGATGATAGCGAGGCCAGGACTACGGACCAAATACGTGAGAATCTCAACCGTAAAAGATGTAGTCACAAACGACAACACTCTTGATGGAAAGGATGCGAGCACCGTTTCCATCCCTGACGAGTTCTCGTCACTTTGGAACGAAACGTTCGCCCTTCTCAACGCGAAATATGACGCCAGGGTCCAAGACGCGTTGCCGACCACGACCGAGCAAGAGCTTGATCCGCGGGTTGATGA
>NAJN01001550.1:0-10538 GCA_005059845.1 Cryomyces minteri
TGCACGCATTCCAGCACGGGCCGTGGGCCTTCGACAAGGAGAGCGTGCGCGACGCGCACCAGCTGCACCTCAACGTCGAGCGCATCCGCGTGCCCGAGGTCGTCTTCCAGCCGTCGCTCGCCGGCCTCGATCAGGCCGGCCTCGTCGAGATCGCCTCGGGCATTCTCACGCAGCGCCTCGCCCACTCGCCCCACCAGCCGCAAGTCCTCAGGGACATCTTCCTCACCGGCGGCAACACGCTGTTCCGCGGCTTCGAGGAGCGGCTGCGCGACGAGCTCGTCGCCGTGCTGCCCGCGGGCGCGCCGCTCGGCGTGCGCAGGGCGCAGAACCCCGTCGCGGACGCGTGGAGGGGCGCGGCGAGGTGGGCGGCCGGGGACGGGGCGAAGAGGGCGTTTGTGTCGAGAGCGGAGTGGTTGGAGAAGGGCGGGGATTATATCAAGGTGCGTGACGCGAGCGTTTCCCTCTCCCCGTTTCTGCGTGTCCGTGGTGCGTGTTGGTGTGGGGCCTGAGAAGTTGAGCGGCTGACTGACTGCAACAGGAGCACGATTTGGGAAACGCTTACGCGTCCTGATGCGGTGGTGGCGAGGGAGTGGACGGGGGTTGGGAGTGGTATAACAGGCCATGACATTTCATGGAGTACGCATGAGGAAGAGTCTGGGTTGGAGCACGGGGCGGTAGTTAAACCGAGTCTCGAGCACGTCCGTGTTTTCCAACACTGCTCTGCCTGCTTCATCGACATTCGTATTGTACCAGCACTGTGCTGCTGGACGTCATGAACAAGACGTGATCAGGTATTCCTGCCGACTTTGTGCCGAAACCGCTCATTGCGCTCTCTCTCGCCCCATCACACTCACTGCCATACCGTCATTATCCTGTTCTCGTCTCTCCCTTCCAAGCGCAACAATTCTAGAAGATCTCGGCCTTCACGATCATGATTGGCTGAAGCGGCCTGTCCTGCGCGCCAGTCCTGACGCTCCCGATGCGATCAACGACGTCCATGCCATCGACGACTTGGCCGAAGACGGTGTGTTTGCCTGCAACAACAACACGCACACATTAGCCCAGCACCTTAATCCCACCACCCTACCGCATCACTCCACATGGTGTGTGGTATCACTGGAGAGGCACACGATAGGCGTACCGTTCAAATGCGGCGTCGGCGCCAGCGTGATGAAGAACTGGCTGCCGTTCGTGTTCGGCCCGGAGTTGGCCATGCTCAGCACTCCCTTGCGGTCGTGCACGAGCGAGCGGTCGAACTCGTCCTCGAACTTGGCGCCGTAGATGCTGCGGCCGCCTGTGCCGGTGCCGGTCGGGTCGCCGCCCTGGATCATGAAGTTCGGGATGATGCGGTGGAAGATGACGTTGTCATACTCGTGCGTTGCGGCGAGCGTCGCGAAGTTCGTCGTCGTCTGCGAGGAAGGGAGGAGGGGAGTGTTAGCTGGGCTGGTGGGTGAGAGATGGAGCGGGGGGCAAGTGGGTGAGTTACGTACTCGGGGCACTTTGTCCTTGTACAGCGCAATCGTGATGTCGCCCATGTTCGTCGTCAGCAGCACGCCCGTCGCGTCCTCGGGTCTGACACTCGACGTCGAGGTCGGTGTCTGCTGCGCTGTGCTGGACATGGGCTGCGAGGGAGCCGCCTGCGATTGAGAGGGCGCCGAAGACTGACTCTGCGAATAAGACTGCGTCTGCGACTGCGACTGCGAGTGTGACGACGGTGAGGAGTCGTCGTCGCCGTGCTTGAAGATCTTCTTGAGCTTGTCCATGATTGATGTGGGTGTTGGTAGTGAGAAGAGTGTGAGCGGAGGTGGTTTGGTGGAATGTTGTATGTTTGCAAGTCGACGTAAGTTATGGGGTGGAGTGATTGTTCTGTTCTGGCAGTTCCCGTCGTCGTTGTACGAAACAGGGAAGCAGCTTAAGCCTTTGGGACAAACGTCATGGCCAGAGCGGCCAGCTCTAACGGAGCCAACTCCGTAGCCGTCATAGGCGACAGGACGGGAGCTCTATCAAACGTTCTTCGCGTTCGATACTGTCTCCCAAACTTACGCGACACTCCATCTGTCGTTCTCTATATCTCACACTACTTGCTGTGAGACTGATCTTGGGCGGGAACCTGGGAGGTACTTTTGATGTACATACACTAGAATCAATCGCTAGTATCCTATCCCCTCTGAGAACTCCGTTTAGTCCCATTCACAATCCCCATTCAGTTTCCATTCGTCGCGCTCCTCTTCTTCTTCTCTCTTCGCTCCCGCACCGCAGATGCCAGACCCTCCAGTGTCTCGACGGTGGTGTCCCAATCTATGCAGGCGTCTGTGATGCTGACGCCTCGCTTGAGGTTCGCAAGACCGCCCTCGGCCGGGACTTTCTGGTTGCCTTCGTTTAGATGCGATTCGATCATTACGCCCACAATGGCGTCTTGGCCTTCGCGGAGCTGATCGCCGATGGTTTTCGCTACGAGAGGCTGGTTCCGGTGGTTCTTGTTGGAGTTGCCTGTATTCACATTTGGTCAGCGGCTGGTTCTCGTACGATGTGTCATTCTTTTGAGAAAGAAGAATGTGACGCACCATGCGAGCAGTCGATCATGATCACCTCCTTCTGTCCCTTCTTCGCTAGCGCCTCTCTCGTCGCCTTGACGCTATCCCTGTCGAAGTTCGTTCCCTTTGTGCCACCCCGTAGGATGACGAAACAGTCCTTGTTCCCAGCTGTCTTCGTGATGGCAGCCAGTCCTTGCTTCGTCACACCCATGAAGTGATGCTTCGCTGCAGCAGCGCCAATGGCATCGACAGCTACGGTCAAGCTGCCGTCCGTGCCGTTCTTGAAGCCGATTGGGAAAGAAAGACCAGACGCCAGTTCTCTGTGCAGTTGCGACTCTGTCGTCCTTGCGCCAATCGCGCCCACGGAGATGAGATCTGCAAGGAATTGAGGGGAGATTGTATCTAGCATCTCAGACGCAATGGGCATGCCCTGGCTTGTCAGGTCACAGAACAGTTGCCTGCTGACTTTCAGGCCCTTGTTGATTTGGTAAGACTCGTCGATATCGGGGTCGTTGATCAGGCCCTTCCAGCCCACCGTTGTTCGGGGTTTCTCGAGGTAGGCGCGCATGATGATGCAGAGATCCTTGGAGAGAGAGTCGGAGAGCTTCTTGAGGCGCTGGCAGTATTCCACCGCTGCTGCAGGGTCGTGAAGGGAGCATGGCCCGCATACGACAAGTAGGCGGTCATCCTGTTGGCTTATGATCCGAACGGCGTCTCTGCGGCCCTGGAGAACCGTTTGCAGCGCATGTTGGGGAGCTGGGATGTCGGAGGTGAGGATTTGGGGAGGGATCAGAGGATCGTAGCCGAGGACTAGGTTCAGACATTAGCATATGCCGGTCTCATCTGCCATGGCCCAATCCTTACCGCGCACATCGTCGCTAGTTTCCTGCTTCACGCTGTTTGTGTCGGCGATTGCCATGGTGAAGACGAGTGGTGCTTTCAGGTGATTGGAAAGATAGTGTCTGTCCAAGTGGGTGTTCTCAGAGGCGATGTGGTGAAGTGAAGGTCAAATAAGAGTCAGAGGTCGGGAAAAGTGAGGGAAGTCGGTGCAGGACAAAAGTCGAGGTAAGAAAAGTGCTATTGTTCCGGCCCGTTATGCAGGTTCGCTTGTGTAGCCCGACTGCCTCTAGCTCGCGCCCCGCTTCTAGATGCCGGACGTCGCTGGAACCCCCTGAATCTGAATCTGGAGAGCAATGAAACGCGGGGATCCATTGAACGTAACGTGAAACAGATCCGGTCCGTTTCGATTGTCCTCTTCTGTCCCGTCCCTTTCATCCTCATCTTAAATTACCTTACTCTGCCTTACGTTACGTTACGTTACGTTACGTTACGCGGGCCGTCGTCGGACGCTCCACGAGCTAAGGGACGACGACAATCTCGTGGAAAAGGCCCGGGGCGTTCCGGGGTTCGTCGACGTCGTGGTGCCGTTGAGCTGTGCATCGCTGCTTGTTTCTGTGTCTGACGGTATCGGGGTATTGCCTTCATCTTCATTTCCCTCCCCGCTTGCTGCTCTCCATCAACATGTCTCACTTCACCCTCTCCCCACACAAGAAGCGGTCAAGAGACCATGATGAGCTGGGGGGTGACGAATGGAGATCTGGTAAAGTACGGCAGACCTCCGGGAAACATCCCGACCAGAGTGTCTTTTGTTGACGACGGTCGATAGAAAGCTCGTCAAGTCCCTTCACCAGACTCGGACCGGTCCACAAACCCCTTCTCCTTCCCACCACGATCTCTGAGCGTTCCATCAAGATTCCCAAATCATACATCCACCATCACGCCGACAGCATCAGATCCGGAATCCCCCTCATCGACCATGTCAGAAGCCGGTAGCTCGCCAGATAGCGGAGTCGACATGGACATGGACATGGACGTAGACATGAACGACGACCGCGACTACCCCATGGGTCGTTCCCACTCCCCCGATTTCACACGACCTTGGCCGCCGAAGCCACGAATCTCCTACCGCGCTCACATCAAACAGCCCAAGCGTCGCCTGCCCGTACCCACCAACAACCAATACACCTACCAGCCACCCACGCACGATAGAAGCTCCTCCCTCGAACCCGGCCATACAGCCGACCAGGACCCAGAGCGACGTCTCCCTTCGCCCGTCAGTACCAACACCACCGGCGCCACCACGCCCACGACCCTGACGGGCAGCCAGCTCTCGCAGCTAAGCGTCAGCGGTGACCACCACGATGGCATGGACGTCGACCATAGCACAACCAACAATAACAGCAGCAACAGCAGTAACGGCATCGACCCTTACCCGCACTTCCTGCAGCGCGCCGAAAGTCTTGCTCTAGCCACCGACCCGACCGCCGGGCCGCGCGAAGCGAGAAAGAGCGGCCGAGCGCGCAGCGGCGCCGTAGGCGGGGACCGGACGGCGAGCATCAAGTTCTCGATGGGGTTTCGCGAGGACTGCGATCTGTGTCGCACCAAGGCGCCGGGGCATTTTAACCACATCCTTCCTGCGTAGAGCGCGAGCATTGCGGGGTTTGCAGGTGGGGATTTGGGCGTCGGCTTTCCATTTATACGAGCAGGGCGTTCTTCTTTGGAGCTTCGGCGACGCGAAACGTTGTTGGTCTCGTCGTGCGTCGAGACACCTGCATTGCATTTGCATTTGGGAGGGCGTTGTATCACTGGAGCATGCATTGTGGAGCGTACCGAACTGGACACACTCCCTGGCTTTTTTGTTTCGATCACTGGGAACAACATACACCTACAGCTGTTCTACACGAAAGCATTGCTCTTGACGCAAGCCACGTGCACATCACATAACACATGCCAGCACAGCCGGTGCGGACGAAGTGCCCTCGGTCTTGACTCGCAGCTGCGATCTCTCCTACGCTCCGGCCTCGTCGACTTTCGCGTGCAGCTCAGTCAACCCCTCGCCAGCTCCTCGACGGCCGCCGCAACGTCCAAAACCAGCCCGTCGTCTCCAAGCTGCCCAATGACTTGCACCCCCACACCCTCCTCCATTTCCCTGTCCCTGTCCCCTCCGCCAGATGCCGGCGGCGCAGGCACGCTGCACGCTGGCAGCCCGGCCAAGCTCGCCGGCACGGTCAGCACGTCGTTCATGTACCCCTCGGTCGAGGTTTGTTTTGCGACAATGGCTAGTGTGGGTGGAGGTGTGGGGGCGGTGGGCGTTATGAGGACGTCTACGCCGACAAGATGGCCATCCTGCGCGGCAGAGCTCTCGAGAGCTCTGTCGTCCTCCACAGCCGATGCCGGAGCGGCGGCGCGGGCTAGCGGGTTCGGCAGCGCGAACACGCCATCGAAGTCCCGCTGCACGAGCCGGCGGATCCGCTGCGCCTGCACGAAATAGTTGTCGATGGCGTCCGCGCTCAGCGTGTACGCACCCAGCAAGATCCTGCGCCGCACCTCCGCTCCGAACGCGCCCCGCGTCGCCGTGAACAGCGCACTCGCCACCCCGCCACGCGTCTGGCCGTCGTCTGTGCCATCGGAGCGGGAACCGTAACGCACGCCATCGTACTTGGCAAGGTTCGACGACGCTTCAGCGGGCGCGAGCACGTAGTACGCGCTGAGGGCGTGCGTGGTCGTGGGCAGCGAGACGGGGACGACGGAGTGGCCGCGCTGGCGGAGCTGCGAGAGTGTACGTGACCAGGCGGCGCGGACGGAGGGGGTGAGCTCGGCAATGTTGTATTCGCCGGGGACGCCGATGCGCAGCCGCGTCCGCCTCTCTCGCACGCGCGGCGAGCCCACCAGCGCCGCGATGCGCGCCCTCGTACTCGGGGGCAGGCTGGTGGGGTCCCGACCGTCGAAACCAGCGAGCGCGGCAAAGACGACGCGTGCGTCGGTTATGTTGCGAGCTAGGATGCCTACGGTGTCAAGGCTGTTGGCGTACGCGATCACGCCCCAGCGGCTGAGCAGCCCATACGACGGCTTGAACCCGACCGTCCCAGTGTAGGCGGCGGGTAAGCGCACGCTGCCGCCTGTGTCGGTGCCGAGGGCGGCCCAGCACTGGCCGGTCGCGACAGCGACGGCGCTGCCGCCGGAACTGCCCCCGGCGGAGAGGGCGTGCCCGTCGCGGGTGAAGGGGCTACGGACGGCATTGAAGTGGCTATGCGTCGAGTGGCTGCCCATGCCGAACTCATCGAGGTTGGTCTTGCCGGCTATGATGGCGCCGGCGCGCTTGAGCCGCTCGACGACGCTGGCATCGTAAGGAGAGGTGAAGTCGGCGAGAATACGGGAGGCGGCTGTTGTAGGGAGGGCGGGAAAATCGGGGTGGGACGAAGAGGTGGTGATGTTGTCTTTTATGGCTATAAGACGGCCGTAGAGAGGCTCTGTGTCTCGGACATGCTCATTAGAGATGTTCCAATTGACAGAGATTTGGTAGGATCGTGCACGAACCATCTTCAGGTGGACATCTCTTGTCGGCCTCATCGGCTTCGTGGCAGACTTTCGATGCGCCGGCTAATCTTATGAAGGCATTGAGACTGCGGTATGTCGTTTGGTTCGCTACACAACTCCGAGCTTCGCGCAAGAGAGACATAAGACTGGAGCATCGATGAAGAGCCCATGGTTTCGAGAGACGTCCACAGTTTCGAGATCGGCAAGTGCGGTTCGGCCCGCAAAACGGTTGAAGCTTCCATTCTCCTGAATTTCCTTTTCCGTGGCATTGGACTCAGGGATTTAGCATGATTTGGGGTATCTGGACCAGGTCTTGATGCATAGCGCTTCGTGGTCTGTCATAGACGAAAGCCTCACTTTGTTGGGGCAAGATGTGTATATGATTGATGTCCGCTATCCTTACCCTAGAGTGCACAATTGATACTTACACTGACCGCAATCCAGTCACCCGAATTCGAAACCTTCGTGCCAATGACCCAAGTAATGATACCTTGCCCGGAGACACTCGAGCACCACCACTGACTCGTTCAACCCTGCGAAGCACGAGCGTAGCTGCTCGCGCGTGAAAATGCCTGTCTTGGTCTGCCCAGTCCCTGAAGTTCACGGTATCGCCTGTCGCGATGTGCACGTCTGCTCTCGAACTCGTTGCTGGATCCCATGCTTGGATCTGTCATCGAAGACTCGAACTCCGTGTCTCTTGAGTAGATCGAACTACTGCTACGTGGGCTGGACTGATTAGGGTCTGACGTCGTGGTGCCGTTGAAACCGTATGTGGCTCCTGTAGAAGCGTCGAAGCCTGTATGGAAGCCTCCGCGTAATTCGGCTTCCTTGGCGCGGAAGGCAAAAGTCATCATCTTGCCTGGCGAAGGTCGACCAGGACGAAAAAGGTCGGATGCCTTGTTTGGCGGCAGTGCATAATCTTCGCTTTCGAATTCTTCGTCACCACAACAGAAAAGTGGGAGACGTGCAGCCAAGAACTCGGGCGAAGTGTGAGTCTGTCGGACGAGTTGCTTTTCGGTGATGGCGGTATCGTGGGCGTCCTGCTGTGCCGTCTTATCAAGAAGGGTTGGGATCGGAGGGTAACCAAGAACCTCCTTCACATCTGCCTCTAGACGTGCAGAGACGTCCTCGATCGATGAAGCTGGCAGAACAGATCGACCATTGAAAGGATCATCGGTCTCGAAGAAGGGGAGCGTGGTGCCTGTGTGTAGTCAGTATGCATTCGATGAGGGTTTATGGCCACTCTTGGAATTTCCGCCACAACATTGTTAAAGGTTGTCTTCGTCTCGCATTCTATGCCGAACTAATGGGCCTCAAGTACAGTCCCAAAGATTGGCAGTGCTCAGCAGACGATGTTGTCCAGCACGAACTGGGGTTTCGAGGCATATGGGTATGTACAGCGGGATACCAGTGCCACAGAAACAACAACCGAATAGAGACGTACCTGGCATAGGGGTGGGCAGGTTACTCTTATACTCTGCGTCGGCTCGATTCCAATCATCGTCAGGCTCTTCAAGCTTGGCCAAGCGAGGACGACGATCGTTGATGGGTGGCGTGAGTGGTAGGAACGTGTTGAGTGTGAGTTTGGAGCGCTGACTGTTTACACCGGGCCTGTAGGACTCCCTGTCGTGCCAGACTTGAGTAGGCATCCGAGTTGGTGGGCGGCCCGTTTTTCCAAGGTCCTGTTCGTACGTGATGTTCTTCGATTGTTCTGCAGCTTCCATCAACTTCAAGCTTGGATGCTCTCGATTGATGCTCGACAAGAGATTTATCTCGTTGTCGATGTTGAGGTCCACAGTTGGCGCCGGCACAGCTATTGGTGTGGAGTGGTGTACCTCGAAATCAACTCGCTGAGGGCTCGAGGTAGCAGCTTTCTTGCCCGCCTTACGACCTAGGGTAGTATTGAGCCAGCCTTTTGCGGAGTCATGTCTCTTCGGAGCTTCTATCTGCTCAGATCCCGATAGAGTACCATCGATACCGTCCAGGTCGTACTGCTCAGGACCTTTGGCGCCTCTGAAGCTCTCAAGAGCACATGAATGCCCGTTCTGTGCTAACAGCTTAGTGGGCGAGGAGGAACTGGGAACGCTCCGAGGATGACGCAGCGAGGAGCCCCAGTTGCGAACTGAGCCCAAATTCTTTGGCGATAGGGTGTGCCGACGCCGTGCGTTGGCCGAGTTGTTCAAGTCGTGTGTGTTTGGTATATACCCAGGCGTGCGTGATCTACGTGTTCTCGTCAGCAGCGTCAAACGATCTGAGGGACCCTGCCCACCTCTGATTTTCGAGGTCGAATGTATTGGGCGAGCTTGTGAGGTTGGAGATACTAGCCTTGGCACGCACAAAAGCATTTGTGGCACTGTTTGCGACTTCGTGAACAATGTTGCCAATCGTCCGTGTCAGGGTGTCTCTGGGCCCAGTATGAGGTTCCTCCTCACCGGAGAGGACAGTCTTTAAAGACTCTGAAGCCGGCGATGATCCATCCTGGGATTCCAGATCCGGAGCACGGCTTCGTCCGAAGGGCATGATGATGGAGTTACGGGACGTGGAAGCGTGAGCCATGCAGCTCTAGTATTTGGAGACGATTGTAAAGATGGGAGAGGAGAACTTTGACAGCGAGGAATAGAGTAAATTGAAATTGACAGACACAAAAATACTAGAGAAGTCACCACTCACCGTTACCCGATCATCCAGTGATGGGTGTGACCAAGCGCGTAGGGCAAGTGCTGGATAGGAGGTACCCCAAAACCGATATAGGCAGGCAAGACTACCCAGATGTCGCTATCCGTGACACTCTCGTGAATGCCTTGATTGAACGGTGTGGTTCATTCGATGTTGATATACCGAAACGGCTGCTTTGAGTGTACTTCAGGCCAGCATTCATATCCCTGAGATGTTCCTACAATGTCTTCGTAGACTTGGCGCACTTCTCGCACATGAAGTACATGAACGAGACACCTTCACAACTCATAGACCGATGGATAGAGGGCCCCATACCAGACATATTGAGTTAGTCTGGCCTCGGAGACGACTACAGTTCTAGGTCCATATACTGCGAACCACACTCGGAACGGAGACGCTCCCGAGGTGGATATAGCTTCTGAACGTCGAGATTGTCGTCGACCGAATACGTGCTATGCCATGCTTGGCTTGCATGAAGGGGCGGTAGAACACCGGGAATTGTGGACGGCCAAGCTGAATACAGAGCTCCAAACAATCGCACATCAACTCCTACCAACTTCACGGCGCCTATCGTTCGTTTCACTCCGTGTCGCCGATCTCTTGCGACGTGTCATTCCTATTTCTGAGCACAAGTAGAACCTCTCCAAAACCCTTTGCTCCATGGCCCCTGGCAGAGCAGCCGCTTCCTTCGACGAGATTATTCAGGCTGGTAATTCAGCAACGCTTCCGCGCTTATCATGCATAGACAGCTCTAACACACGCGCTCATAGATCGTAAGAAGAGAAAGGCCGAAGCTTTAGCAAATGAGATATTTGGCAAGAATCGTCGCCAAGGCGCAACTGGCGCTGGATCGTTCAATGGCCGTGGCAGAGCCCCCACAGGAGCTGCCGCAACTCTTGCCAGTAGAGTTGGTGTAACAAAGGTCAGCCCCCTTCTTATAATCAGTAGCCA
>NAJN01001551.1:0-10502 GCA_005059845.1 Cryomyces minteri
TTCAGATCCTCTCGGCTCAGCTTGTCTCCATGTATGCGCTGATGCATCCGGACTTCGTCACGCAGAGATGGCATGTTTTCCTGACATACGTGATCACTACCTGGATGACCTGCGCGATCGTCCTGTTCTTCAACCGAGCATTGCCAAGAATCGAGCAGCTGGGAGGATTCTTAATCTTGGCGGGCGTTTTCATCACCATCGTCGTGTGTGCTGTAATGCCGAGCGCGAACGGCAACGGACATGCTACGAGCGCATCTGTCTGGCGCGATTGGACCAATGCAACCGGCTACTCGAGCGACGGATTCGTCTTCCTTGCCGGGATGCTCAATGGAGCTTTCGCAGTCGGTACGCCGGACATAACATCCCATTTGGCAGAGGAGATCCCAAGGCAAGTCGTATCCAGAATCATGAAAATTTCCTTCTCAGTGACTGACTCGACACCAGACCTAGCCACAATATCCCCAAAGCCATGCAGTGTTCGCAACAGTCAGTCAGTCCATCCGATGACTGACTGACTGACCGAGTCTTGGCGGTCAGTCAGTCGGTCAATGGTATAGCCTTGAAGTCAGTCAGTCAGGCTAATAGAAGAGGTGAAAACTGACTGACTGACTGGGTATCTTACTACTTAAGGTCTAGCATGAGGCTGAGAATGTTAATTAGGGATGAGTTCACCTCAGTGTGGTCAACAGTCCGTCCAATCCGGATTGATTCAGGATCTACGCCGGGCGTGACGGGTTGTACTGAGGTAGTTTGGACTTTCGCCTGATTTCCGTGCGTGGGATCCATCACGCCCGGCGTAGATCCTGAATCAATCCGGATTGGACGGACTGTTGACCACACTGGTTCACCTCCATATGCGTTGTGCAAACATAGCAAACCTCCCAAAAGGGTATAGACCCTTGTTAAGCGGATGTATGTTATGTTTACACTAGAAACCGCCTTGTTTACTCCAGCCTAACACTACTGACTACTTCGGCCCTTCTATACGCGTTACCTTTACCACGACCACGCCAATCTAAGGATGCAAAAGTAGCTTACGCGTGATATACAGCAGGCATTTGGAGACGACGCGTCTGAGCTTTCAGACGTCCCCTCGGATCTGCCATCTCATTTACCAACAGAGCACCAAGTTGAGCCTCCTACACAAGAAGAGCAAACACCAACTGATGCTACCGCTGGACCTCCCATAACGGAGTGCACTATTGAGGGATCTCAAAGAGCATGGTTCGGGGTTGACTGGAACCTTCTATCTAGCAAATGGGTACCAAGACATCCTGATAAGCGGTCTATTGGGGGGCCAAAAGTCTCATGGATCTGGAAGCATGGAATGGAGGTTCAGAAGATCACTGAGCAACGCTCTCCTTCTAACAAGTACTGGCTCTGTCAGTTGTGCTATGAAGCCAACAAGATGAAGCCTCAGATCCTTCAGGCTGCTAGTACAACCAATGCTGGAAAGCACATGAAGCTGACACACCAAATCGATGAGGATGGACAATTCAAGCTTGGAAAGATCACGCCTTCTGAGCTGTCTCTAGAGCACTACTATCGACGCCTTTCCCCAAGCAACGCTGAGCAGTGGAGACAGAACTTTGTTAACTGGATTGTCCATGATGACATCACCTTCAAACAAGCTATCAGTCCTTGGCTGAGAGCGGTTGTTATTGATGGCGGAGTTCATGCAACTCAATGGCTTCCAGATGCTTCCAACTCTGCCCGCAATTGGGTGCTCAATCCGTTCGAGAAGAGGAAGCTTCTCGTGAAGCAGAAACTCCACCAAGCAAGGAGCAGAATCAACATCAGCTTTGACCTCTGGAGTGGTTCAAATGATACAGGGTTTATCGCTATAGTAGCTCACTGGATCGACGAGGCTAGAACTCTCAAGACTGCCCTTCTTGGACTGCCAGTAATTACTGGCCAGCACACTGGTAAAAGGATTGCTGAGTACGTTCTCGGCGTACTTGAGGAGTATGAGATTGAGCATAGGGTCCTTGCCTTCACACTGGACAATGCTTCCAACAACGACACCTGTCTTGAGGCACTTGCCGAGGCCCTTCCACATCTGTCTCCTTCCGAGCATCAAATGCGTTGTCTTGGCCACATCCTCAACCTTGTAGTAAAGTCAATCCTCTTTGGCAAAGGTCTTGGTCAGACTCAGAAGGCGCTTGCTGGTGCTGGAGATAAAGAGACCTTTGATATCTGGAGGAAGCAAGGCCCTATTGGCAAGCTTCATAACATTGCCAAATACATCAACCGGACAGAGTCACGCCAAGATAGCTCAGATGGAGGTCAACGAGGACGAAGAAGACCCGTTCCTCTACAAGCTCGTACAGGACGGCGGCGTACGCTGGAATGCAACTTTTGATATGATAGACCGCGGCCTGCAGCTTGAGATGGCTATTGAGTTCTATTGCCGGCGATGGAAGCGACCTTCTGAGAAGGATTCTTACAACCTGTCTCAAGACTTTCTTACTCCGGATGACTGGAACCAACTTCGGAGGTTTCACGAGCTTTTGAAGCCGTTCAGAAAGGCTACCAAGCGAGTTGAAGGCAATGCAACTCACGGCGCATTCGGTGCTCTATGGGAGGTCTTACCAAGCATGGATTACTGCTTTGAGAAGCTCAAAACAGCAGCAGAGTCCTGTGAGACGGAGCCGGACGATCAATACCGTATAGGCGTTGATCTAGGATTCCAAAAACTCAAGGAGTACTACAGCCGTACGGATAAGAGTCCTCTCTATAGAGCAGCTATTGCAGTTCATCCTTGCATTAGATGGTTACACTTTGAGACACACTGGCAGTTAAGGCCATCTTGGATTACTGCTGCGAAGCGGAAGGTCACTAAGCTGTTTGAGAGGTACCTTGACGAGGCTATAGAGCAGCTGCAACCAGAACCAGTTGAATCTGAAGACGAAGATCCGGAGGAAAGTGATGACGACTACAACCGCCTCTTCAATACTACAAAGCGGCCCGCACACCAGCGGACTGATACTAAGCGTCGTAAGCTTACTGAGGAGCTTGAGAGGTTCATGGACGACGAGGAACTGCTCACCAAGACCCAGCACAAATACTATCGTACGCGGCCTCTTGAGTGGTGGCGAGCCATTGGTGAGAAGCGCTTTCCAGTACTCGCAACGATGGCATACGACCTTTTCGCAATCCCTGGAATGTCATCCGAGTGCGAGCGGGTATTCAGCCATGCTAAGAGGATGGTTACATATGAACGGTATAGGCTTAGAGGCGATGTTGTTGAGGCTAGTCAATGCCAAGGAAACTGGTTGCGGAACAGTATTCTCTCTCAGTTTGAGATAGCAGCTACTGCTTGCGAAGAGCCAGCAAGAGTGACAGCAGCAGCTAAAGCCCCACCTACTACGCCTTGTTCCTACTCTGATACACTTGCATCAACAGAGCCTATATAGCTACCTCAATTTATGCCAGTCCTACCAGTCGGTCAGTCGGTCAGTCAGTCAGTCACACACCCTAGGGCCCGCCGGTCAGTCAGTCAGTCGGCAACCTCCCCTTGAGACCGGTCAGTCAGTCACAGTGTAGGCCGAAAACTGGCCTGACTGACTGTTGCGAACACTGAAGCCATGTTGGCACAATTCGTCGTTGGCTTCTTCACGGCTCTATTCTATATCATCGCGATGCTATACGCTATCACCAACCTCGACGAGATCCTAACCAGCACCTTTCTCTTCCCCTTGACAGCTATCTATCAACAAGCTACTGGTTCGGCTGGCGGAGCCTTGGGGTTGCTGATTGTCGTGTTCCTACCGACCTTCATCTCAGTCTTTGGCGTCTACCTGACCGCCAGCCGAGTCTTCTGGACATTGGCTCGTGACAATGCTACTCCATTCAGCGGATTTTTTGGTCGCGTCAATGAGAAGACTAGGAACCCCTTCAACTCCATTGTGCTCTGCGCCGTCATCAGCACCGTTCTGGGCTGCATCTACATTGGCTCAAGCACTGCATTCAGTGCGTTTGTCGGCTCTTTCTGCGTTCTGGGATTCTTCTCGTACCTAGCACCCATCCTGCCTCACTTGCTGGGTGGAAGGAACAGTGTCGCTCCCGGCCCCTTCTGGATGGGACGCGTTGGCTTCGTCGTCAACGCCATCAGTTGTCTTTTCATCATCGCTTTCAGCATCATCTTCTGCTTTCCGTTTTCTTTGCCAGTGGCCGCCCCAACAATGAACTACGCTTCTCTGATATCTGGGGGCCTGACAGTTTTCGTGGCGGCTTTCTGGTGCTGGCGCCAGAAGGACTACGTTGGCCCGAGGTACGTTCCCCTTGATGCTGCAGAGCTGGCGAAGGACGCTATATAAGCGTGTTTTGGAGGTTTGGAAGGCTGTACTCGGTTGCTCAGCTTTGTTTGTCAGCCACATTACTTGGAAGGCGACCCTCTGGTATACATAGGTCGATCACTTGGTCCCACGCTGGCTACAGGTATCTTTCGGCAAGAATATATGCGGTACCGAAAGGTCCACGGTGTCCTTGCTGTGACGACTCGCGCCAACTCTCTATCCCGCAGTTCGAAAGATCTCGTACACGCGGGGCTTTGTCGAAGCTCCACAGTAAGAGTCGTGAAAAGCGTCATACGTTTCCCCAAAATGCCCCCTTTTTCCCTCCTCCCCATCTTCGGTCGGGCGAACGCGAAGGTCCGAAGATTATCCGGCGCCTGATATCTCCCCCTACCACTACCGCCCCGCTCACCTCGCCCACTCCGCCAGACTCCGACAAAGATGGCGGCCCGCTTCCCCAATGACATATACCAACATTCGCTCTTTTCCGCTTTCAAGGCCGGCCTCACCTCCTCCACCGGCGCCCCTTGTGGCCATCTAACTGGATATGGCACTCACGGTCTCGGAATCTTCCCACCATCGCATCCCTCGTCCTCGAACTCTTCCTACAACATGCTCCTTCACGACTCCACCGCCTACGTTCTCAGCTCCTCTGGCCGAGCGATGCCAGCGCCACGGGATGCCGTTGTCCCATTCGTAATGGTGACGCGCTTCGAACCTACCTTCCGGTACACCGTTAAATCCTCGCAAAAACTTCAGAAAACCTCTCTGTACGACGAAGTATTCAACCGCCGGGCAGATGGCAGGACTGGGGGCAACAACTCGTATATGCCCTTCCAAGTTACCGGGGGTTTCAACACCATGCAGCTGGTCGGCGAAGGAGACGCGTTGAAGCAGGTGGAGGGCACAGTGTTTGGGATTGCGGTGCCGAGATGGGGAAAAGACATCAGCGGCGAGGGGTCCCGTTGCTGCTTTCTAGGCGAAGAAGAGGAGGGAGGCAAGAGGATGGGTGGTGAAGTGGTGGGATTTGAGGTGGGCGAAGGTGCCACAATCGAGTGGGCGGTTTGCGGGCATGTACATTTGGGACTACCGCGCGGTGAAGAGTGGGAGGCGTTGGACTTGCCTTAGCAACTGGCGGCTGGAAAGAAGAAGCAATGCGAAGAACGCGTTGATGATCTCGGAGGTGAACGAGCGGAACATCCATAGATTCCAGAGAACTTTGAGAATCGAAAGCCTATTCACCGCGACCTCTACACCTCAACGCGGCTCTATCTCTCGCCGAGCTCCGTTGCATCGTCTGGCCTGTTCGTAACGAAAGGGGGTTTCGGGAGCTTACTCGGCCTCATCGATACAGAGCTCGGAGAGAGAGACAGGAAGTGAGATCTCGTCCTGCAGCTTCTCGGATCGAAAGGCGACCGTCAGATTCTGTTGGTATCAAGGCTCTTGGCTACCAAATCTGCCGTACCCGAACGGTCGACCGAATCGGCCCAATTGTATGTCAAGTCAACAACGCGTTACTGCTTCAAGTCTGCGTGAATATCGGCAAGGGGGTTTAGCTGCGGAGTCTTGTCGAATCATCACTCCAACCGCAAAAACTATATTTGATACCATTCTATCACGTTCCAAGGGTTCACTACCGTTTAACGCATCTCGAGTCCCTACAAAAGTTTAGGCCATGAGGACACGCTTCAAAGAGGACAGTTCTCTAGCTCCTTCTTCGGCTTTCGCACGGAGAATCCTCGTTCGCAACTTCAAGACGTTCCTCCTTGCCTCGCTCAATTTTGCTTCGCCGTCGGTTGTTGCGAAAAGGTCACGAAATAGGGCTTCGATCTGTTTTCCAGCGTCGTCTGGCAAGATTGGGTATGGGGTTGTCCTCTGCATTTGCGATATGTGCTTATTCACGGCTATCGTTCCTACAGAAACGCCCAAATGGTTCATGACTTTGGAGTCAAGGAACTGGTCCGAGGCGACTGGGCAAGAGATGAACGGGGTCCCTCCAACGATGCCCTCCAACATGGACCCAAAGCCGGCGTGTGAAAGGAAGCATCTCAGCGACGGGTGTGAGAGGATTTCGAGTTGCGGCGCCCATTTTGTGATGATACCGGGAGTCGAATAGGGTCCCAGGGCGTTAACGAGTTCTTGCTTATCCTCCCGCTTCACCAAGATATACGGCACGTTTAGCCCACGGAGCAGAGAGATTATGAGAACCGCTTGGGGGATCGAGAAATCCGCGTGGCTGCCAAGAGAGATGTACACAACCGACTGAGGGGGATGTTCGTCAAGAAATTGAACACATTCGGCGGCGACAAGTGGAACTTTCCTATTGCTTCGCGCAGGACTATCTTGCTCTACAGGCGCGTGGAGAAACCACTCAGGCATCAGCGGACCGACGAAGAATGTAGCCTTCGGGCTCCCAAGCTCCCGAGGCAGATGCGGTTGATCGTAAAAGCTACCTTCAAGTCCGATATTCGTTCCAGAGCAGATCGCACCGTCCGTGGACTGGACGCTTTCGGCCATGAGCTTTCGGAACATGGGATTCACCACGTCTGGGGCGTCTCCGAGGTTGAACACGACCTCGTCGTCTTGCCCGCCTAGGCCACGAAACACATAGCTACTTTCGTAACCGTCGCTGGGATTGGCGGCTGTGCTGAGCCGCAGCATGTAGTACGGGCTCGGAAACAACAGGTAAGATCGTAGACCATTTGCTTTGGCTACTGGCAGGATGTTGGTCATCAGCCCGTTCATTATCATAGCGGTGAGCTTATGGGTGTGATGGAGCCCGGCTCTGACATCCGCCAACGTGGAAGCGACCGCCGCACTGAACTCTGGCGAGAGGATCTTTTGCATCATCAATTTTGGCTCTTCCTCGTGCCAATCTTCCCACTGGCCGCCGGCTAAGACTTCAAGACGGATGTTGCTATGGACAGCCTGACCAGTGCTTTCCATCCAGCGAAGGCTCTTCTTCTTGCTCATGACCAGGGCATGTACAATGAGGTTTTCAGAGACTATGGCAGAGGCGACGTTGAAAAAATTGGCGGCGTGACCTGCGCCTGGAAAGACAACACCACATACATGAGCAGCTGAATGTGACATTCTCCTTCAGTGTCGCTCTGAAGCACAGTATCAAAGCTCAGATCTGTAGCGTTCTTCGAGTTTCCAGAGAAGCATGAGCAGTAGAGAGGGAGAGGAGAAAGTGAACAGTCCGTTTATAAAATCCTCGAATGACTGCGGTGTTCAGCTGGAATAGATAAGATGTCATGAATTGAGTAGCTCCAGAGAAGATTAAGCTTATCAGACGAATCCTGCTTGGGTTCTGTTCAGGTAAGCCGTAAGCCTAGCTTGGTCATGGTGTTTTTGGCACCCGGCCACACAAGACCCCCCACTCTGTGAGCTCGCTGGAGAAATGAATACCTTTTGGTCGTAGAAGCAGTATAGGTCTGCAAGTACGTCGACTTAGCCTTGCGGATGAGACGCGCAGAGACAACCGTGGGTGCCACGCTTGTCCGACATGAGTGGTCATTTCAAAGTTACAGAAAACCGCCAATAGTCTGCCATGTGTGCTCGAAAGCGACTGGCACCAGCAGTGCTCCCTTCCGCTGAAACGCCAGGTGTTGACTCGTCCGAAGTCGTGACTATCTGCGTTCTACACGGTGTTTGAACGTTCCATGTAAGCAGGCAGTTCGTGCCCCACCCCCGCCCCCACGTTCTGCGTCGCCTCTCCCCTCTTGCTGGGCAACAGCTGTCTCTTCATGCTGACAGCGTCCAGAGAAATCGTCAGATCGGGAGACTGTGCTTGAGAGTCCTCGGCGAGCCTCGCAGCTATGAAACTCTGGATCTCTGCCCCCTCCTCCTCCAGCATTCGCCAGCGTACGCATTCCTCTTCCCAGAAGAAGAGCAAGCCAACGAGCTTGCGCTGCGCATGTACAGATATGATGGCAAGTTGGTTGGGAAAGTTGCGCGTTATCAGAGAAGTGTTCACTGTCATTGAGGGATCGTCTTGGGTCCTAGGCGCCGTATTGTCGTCGACCCTTTTGCTACCACTGGCACCGCCGCCCAAGTCTATTGTGCTGCCTTTTCTGCGTTTTGATGTTCCGGAAGTGGTGGGGTCTTGGTTGATGATGCCGTGCTTCACAAGCGATTCATGCACCCACTTAGAGATTAACTCCGTGCTCACAATGTCGGCGACGTAGAAGGACTCTCTTGCCAGATGGCGAGGATCCGGCTGGCGGAGCTGGTATTTCACAAGGGCGTCTGCTTGTTGCGGAGATAAGTTGACGTCGCCGGCACTGTCGTTCTGGAGAGTTGGAAAGGAATTATTGATCAGGCGCATCCAGGAGAACTTGCGGCCGCGCGATGCCATTGTGGGCGGGTAGGACGGCAGGATGAAGACAGCGAGTAGTTGATCATGTAGCAGATAGAGTGCTCTACCGCAACACAGCCTCGCAGACCTTACGAGGATCGTGTTGCCAAGGAATGTGTATCTATCAGACACAGCCGCATAAGCGTATATGCACGTGGCAGCTCAATTGGCTACACCGCGCTATACAAAGGGCGTCATTATAGCACCACCAGTATCAAGCCACAAACCCACCATCTAGCCGTGGATCATCAGCAGCGCGATCGAATACGATCAACTACGACCAATGCTACGCCGCGCGTTACAGAGCATCAAAAGAGGGGTGTAGGCCTCTTGGTCACAAAATGAGCCAGCCCGTGCCAAAGCTCATATGCGAGCAATGTCGTCAGCGGAAGAGGAAATACGACAAGAACTTTCCTTGCATAGCATGCCAGCATGCAGGACTCAATTGCACGGCTGTGCAACGACATCGGCTTCCACGAGGAAACACAGGTAGGAAGAGCGGCAAGGACACAACACTCAAAGCCAAGATAGCGCGACTAGAGGACATGGCCCGGCAGTTTGAGCTGTCCACGTCGACATCGGAGTCTGTTAGTGTGCTTCATCGATTGAAGGAGCGTCAAATGTGCTGAGTCGGTCAGGTTGGTGTGCAGTGCCTTGACGACAGCTACAAGCCTCCGGTGCAAATCGACAACACAGACACCCTGATGTCCACCGATAGTCAGACATCCACAGGACTGGCTCAGTTCGTTGCACGCGACTTCTAGGCCGCACTATCTGACGAGGTACTGAATTACTGCCGTGCCAGACTATTGCGTGGCATTCGATACCTACTGACAGCGTCTAGATGGCTGGACTTCGAGAATTTCTTGATGACCACACAGACGATGAAGATTACCAGAACAGTGCCATAGATCCTCTGGGCCCAAGAATTAGCAAGTCCAATCCTATACTTTTTCAATCGTCGCATATAGCAGAGATCAACGTCTTGCAGTCTCCTTCACAGAGCTTCAGAGACATGTTGCTTGACATTTACCGGACTCGCGTCGACCCGATCTTTAAGGTCTTCCGCTGGCCGACAGTTCATATGCGTCTCACTGAGAGTTATCTTGACGCCCCACGTCGCGCCACATCTGCAGGTTCTCAAGCGCTGAAGTTTGTAATCTATTTCGTCTCAATGTGTACGCTCACCGATCTCGAGTCGAGAAGTATGATGAAAGAGGACAAAATGACCTTGGTCCAAAGCTACCGACAGAGCTGCCAACCACACAGAACCGTATGCCACAAAGCAACATTACGCGATATACCACAGCCACAGCGATAACCACAGCATTTTTCTTATACGGTAAACCACAGCTGTCGCGATAGATGTAGGTAGTGGCTGAATTCGAAGGTGGAGTGAATGTACGTGAATGTACGTGAATGTTCAGAGTCGTCTAGTCTTTCTGCCAGTAGCGTGACACCCCGCAATCACGAAAGCCCAATTAGAGGCTCTGAGTCGTCGCAACTACTGCCTGAATAGGTAGGCGGTCAACGCGTCGCCGTACGCTCCCAACTTTCCGGTTTCCGCTGTGTTGATGCTACTGTTTACCTATCTTGACGCGTCTATTACACCACAAATATGGACGTACTCCTACATGACAACGTCACTGAAGGAATTAGTGACATCTCTGAGCTTAACAGTACGCAATTCAATGACCTAAGCGACGCGTCTGAGCCTGAAGATAGCGCCACAGCCACCCCTTCTTCTACCTACGATACTAGCTCCTATCCACCTACCGCTACTCAACGCCTTCAGAAGAGAAGGAAGCGCTCGAAGAGAGCAACGACTACGTGGTCATTTGCACGTG
>NAJN01001552.1:0-10491 GCA_005059845.1 Cryomyces minteri
GCCGCCTTCTCCAGGTCGTCTTCCAGGTCGGCGGCGAGGTCTTCCTGCATGGTGAGCATTTCCTTGTCGTCGCAGACGACCTGCAGCTCCTGCCGCCAGAACTTCTCCCACATCGGTCGTTCGCGCTTGAGCTTCTCTTGTAGCTTCTTGAGTTCGGTCGCCGCGACGGAGATGTCTTTGTTGACGCTCTCGAGCTGGCGTGGAAGAGGTCGCACACCGCGAACCACAACGTCTTTGCGAAGTTCTTCTACGAGATCTTGGAGGTCGTCTACTTGTGCGACTATGCTTTCAGACTCCTCGGCGAGTGTCTTCTTGCCGTCATTGACGTGTCGCCGGCCACTGTCACCATCGATTGGTGTAGATACTGTATTCTGAGCCGTCGCCTTGACTGCGGAGGCTTTGGTTCGTATCGTGGTCATAGAAGATTCAACATCGGACACAAACGAGGTGTACGTCTGTCGGATAACGGCCAGGTCACGGCGTAGATTTTGAACCTCGCTCAATTGGCTGGCAGCTCCCTTGGGAAGGTCTAACGCGAGGGCTTCTGCGCTGGAAGATTTGACGAGCTGGGAGGCACTAGTGGAAACAGTAGGCGGAGACGCCGCGATGCTGGCTATCTCCTTAGCAGTCTCCTGCTGCCTTTGGAAGACTCTCTGGATGGCGGACTGCTGACTGTCAACGGCTGACTTGATACCTTCAACAATCTGGCGCAGTCCACCGAGTCCGTCATCGATGTGACGCTTGACCTCGTCTAGTGCCTCAATGTTCAATACAAGCACTGATCGATCCTTGATGTCGCTCAAATCCTCGAGCTCGTGACACACGCCGGATACGGGGTCCTGAAGATAAATCTCTGGCATATCGATGCCATTGCTGTGCGTGTTCCAAGCAAACTTCTCAATGAAGGCAAGCTGCAGACTAGCGATGGAGAGGTCACCGCCATCCGCAAGAACGAATTTCTTGATCTTACTCTTGTACTGCAAGAAAAGTGTGAGTTCTTTGCCCGGTTGCGGCAGTGATTCAGGAGCGAATTCTTGCGACTGAGGAGTCGGGTAGGCGTGTTTTCGAGGAGTACGTGTTGAGGGAGTTGCTGATTTTTGCCGCCTCAGACTTGATTGTTCTGCAGCTCCTGTATCTTCCGGGGCCAACCGGTCTTCTACAGGACCACTTGCTGTAGCACTGGCTTCGAACTTGAATGCAGCACCACTGTCAATGGAGGGAAAGTACTGGCCAACTTTGTCTTCTGGTGTTTCGATTGTCGGACTGTCTTCACGCTCAATCTCCTGCGGAGCTTTCATGACCGGTTTTGGGCTACCTTCTGTATCCTCTTCCGAGATCTTCTGCGAGATGGCATATCCTCCACTCGGTGACGAATCTGGTCCACGTCGAGTCGCCGAACGTTGCCGACTGTGAAGTAGAGATCCTCTTATGCGCACAGCATTCATAGACTCCCGCGCCTCTCGTGCATCTCTGCCCCTATTGGGGATCGGCGAATGCTGACTCGGTGGAATCATCGGCATGCCGTTGGAGGAAACTCCGATTTGTTTGCCGATGTGATACGCGGAGAACCTCCTGGAAGCTCTCCTCTCGAGCTCACCACCCCGCTGGAGCGCTTCGAGGGCATTCTGTTGTTTCGGCGGTGGTGGTGGTGGTGGCGGCGGCTGAGAATGTGAATAGTCATTCGCGGAGGAGGATGGGTTGTGCGAAGGCATGGTGTCGTACTGAGGATAAGGTGTGATTACGGGCATATTCTGCATCGTGTTGCTTGACATGGATGAGTCTGAAGAGTGCAACGTCTCTCGACTCGAGGAGGTGTTCCGGTTGATGTTGCTCGAAGGAATCATGGTGTCGTGTCTGATATCCGTCCTGCTTGGAGAAGATCTCCCTGTGGTGACTGACGTTGTTCGCGGCGGCAGATCGGGTCCGTTTGTGTCATTGGTCTCTGCGCTACCAAAGCGTTGACCGTGTGACCTGCTACTGCTGGAGATCCTACCCGCCGTGGTCTCTTGCAATTGGGTTGTACTGCTGTCTTGAGTGCTAGCAGCGCTAGGTGCTCTCGTGGATGATCCGTTCGTACCCGCACTCTGCCTGCCGTCGTTCTGCCGTAGCCTTTGTTGCTTCTTCTTTAGACCATGTAGCAGGTTTATTATAATGTCCCGAATCCGCGGTAGAAAGTTATCGAGACTAGCTTGGGAGGCCTGCTGGCTGAGAGTCTCCTCTAGAACCCCGCGCAGGATATCTGGTACAGGTCCAAGATCCTGGGTATCAACCCCTATACTGGCGAATGCTCGACAAGCGATGTTGAATTCATAGCCCAGGCGCACATAGACATCGGAGACGTCGCCGTCCGTCGCTGTGCCCCGAGACCACATGGTGAGTGTTTCGAGGAGCTGCTTCGTTGCGACCAGTAGGTGGGTGACACTCTTCTCAATCGCCGACAGCTGTTGTTGCTAGTAGGCCTAACGTTAGCTCTCTTTGTGGAGCATAGGCTCGGTCAACGAGCAAGACAAAGCACCGTGGCAGACACTCACGTTCGACGGCCGAGGGCGAGAGGAACGGCCTGAGCCTGAACCCGAGCCTGAGCCCGAGCTAGACGAGTTGCGTATTGCTCCATCTCCTCCCCCGAGCGTCATACTGGAAGCAGCGCTTGACACCAGCGTGGTGGCCTCCGACTCGGTTCTCCTATGCGCTGACCGTTGCGAGCCTGGACCTTGCGAAGTCTGCATCTCGCGGGGACAGTGCGAGTGCGCGTGTTTTGGGAGCCGGCTCGGTCTGGTGGGTGAAGCAAGGCGCAGTGTTTATTGCAGTGGTGAGTTGTAGCTGAGGCCTGTCCGATGCGACGTCCTTGGTTCTCGCTTACGAACAACGTGGCTGCCGTGACCATCGCATGCTTTCGAGATCGACGGCGCAGCTAGCTCTCCCGCCCTGATTAGCCCTCTCTCGTCAACGTCCGAACACCTCCCGTCTACAGGTCGATCTCCAGCCTCACTTCGGTGGCTTCCCCGTCTCACCTATTTCTCATACCTCACAGCACATCGGGACAACTGCCCTCGGTCCTCAGCGACAGTCGAGCCACTGCACTAAGTGCGCTGCCGGGGCGCCAGGAGCTTGTGGTGCTCTCAATCCCCTCTCTTCTGCGTCGGCCGACGCTCGTCTGCCATTACGATGACTGGCACGACGCCTGCCACCAACGGAGCTACAATGGCCAGCAATACCGCCAAACCCTCTACTTCTGCCACGTCGGGCGGCAACAAAGCACAGTCGAAGACGGGCACTGGCAGCAAAGCCCTGGACGGCGCGCGCAAGCAGGCAGGGAGCCCTGTAGATGGAGCTCAGAGGTGAGACATTGAGTTTCTATCAGGTCTATTTTCTGTCGTGCCTCTACCTCCAATCATCCTTGGGCTCCAAACATGAGCTTCATCTCGCAGATCGAATACCCTCTTGAGATACATACGTGCTATACTCTTCTACTCAATCAAAGTCGTCAAGTGACAGGAGTCGAAGTATTGGCTGTATTGAGCGTTACGAACACCGTTCTTTCTCACAATCATGGGCTGTCGCGGCATAAGCTCACGTGCGTCCCATCACTTCTAGAAAACACACCACTCAAAAGGCCTGGACGCAAGGAACAAACCCAATTACACAGCGGTCTACCACACCAAATACGACAAACGGCACGACGAACCAATCATCAAAATTGCCAGTGGTTCCTGCGAGGTCGCAAGCAGGCACTGTAAAGGAGCCTCACACTGCGGACAAGGATGCACATGATAGATTATCGTTCCTCCTGACCCACTTCACAGTGAGTATATCCACCTTCACTTAAGTTGGGTTGCAGCTGTCCCTCATTCGTCTGGCCCGCCGATGGCTGCGAGGCTCGCGGAGGACTGAGCCGAAGCTATACGGGCCATAGCCTTGGGAATAAATCCGCAGACTAATCGCGTTCTAGGGTCTTCAAGCCAACATAACCGTGAAGAACGGCGAGCAGTATAGGGGCATCTTCTCTGGCGCATCAACTGAGCCTACCGAGTCAAGCTATCTGCTCAAGATGGTAAAGCGAGTCTGCTTACCTGCCGAGCAACAGACTAATGGTGCCAATGAACCTTCGGAGGAGTATATCGGCATTGGAGAGGACCACATCGTCTTGTTTAACGTTCAAGACGTTGCTGACCTCTCTGTCTCTGGTGTCGATATTGGCAAAGCCGAAGCCAAGGCGGCAAATGGTAAGGCAAGCTTTTGTATTGAGTGTTCGCAGCTAACTATCGCAGGACTCTCGTCAGGCTTTAGGACTGATACTGACATATCTGGCAATGTCGTTCCCCGTGAACGTGACCTGCAACGTTGGGAGCCGGGTGTCGAAAGCAGTATCGACGTGTCTCTCGAAGAGACTGGCAACACAAGCTGGGATCAGTTTGCTGTCAATGAGCGGCTCTATGGTGTCACAAGTAGCTACAACGAAGAGGAGTACACCACTACTATTGATCGCTCCACAGCCGACTACAAGCGACGAGAGGCGGCTGCTGCGAAGATCGCTCGTGAAATCGAAAACAGTAGTGCCCTCAATGCTCACGTCAGAGAAGAGCGTGGCGACACGTACGGGAACGGCAGTGGGCTGGATGAAGAGGAGAAGTAAGTTTCCCGGTGATCTTGTTGTACAGCGGGCACTGACGTTCACCTAAAGATACAGTGGCGTGGCGCGCAACTTTCCTCCTTTGTCCTCTGGACAGCCGAACAAATATACCCCACCTGCGAGGCGGCCGCCAACCGGCCAGCCGACGGTGCCAGGGGCACCATTCGATCCTGCCATAATATCTTCGCAACTACGCGATCCTGGCGCACCTTCCACAAAGCCAATACAGACCCAGAGTCAGGTCTCCGCTGAGCCACAGCCTTCTTCGATCGCTGCTAAGCCAGACGCTCAGGCGGTGCCTACCATTCCTGCACCCTCAGAATCTAGCACCGCAGACGCATCTGCGACATCGAATACAGCTACGTCTGGACCAACGGACTTACCGACCAAGGCCAGCGGCACCGACGCGGCTGTAGCAAAGCCGATTAGTCCCTCTGCTGCACCTCTGGTGCAGGAGAAGAAGACACAAATTCCCAACGCTACTGCGAATGTCGAGAAAGATCTTCTCAACTCCTTCAGGGAGTTCTCAAACTCTGAGAAACTGAAGGTACAAGAGCGTCAACGCAGTCATGCTAAGCACGAGAAGACTGTGCGGATGAACGATCTCAAAAAATTTGCACAGAACTTCAAGCTAAAAACGGAGGTACCTCAGGATCTTATACCAATCCTGGCCAAAGACAAGATCAAGCAGGACGAAATCATCGAGAAGGCTAAGCGGCAGAAGCAAGAAGCTGAGGTTGCGGCTGGCACAGCATCATCACACGCTACTCCCTCGCCCGTCGAGCAGAAGGTTCAACGAGTCCCTCCTTCCGGAGTGGTCGAGACCAACATCGTCTTTCCCAGCTCTCAAATCGATCGGCAGAGCCGGTCGAAGGCGCAGCCATCTCAGGCACTAAGGCCCACGCATGCGCAGAACATAACGCTCCCACCTCCTCGCCATGCTATGCCCCTTAGTGCGCGTCTTACAATCAACCAGCAACAGCACAAGGCAGGTCTATCTGGGCAAATTCCTCCTCCCGTACCAATGGAGCTACGTATACCACCGCATAATTCTGCAGGGCCAGTCAGCACAGATCTCCTCAGTCCAACGTCCAGCGCGTCCACGAGGCTCAACGTGAAGGCCACGGAGTTCCGCCCAAACGCTGCTGCTCCCGGTTTCACTCCAAGCGATCCAAGCGCTGGCATCAGCCCCAAGCTTGATACGCTTAGGCCGGCAAACACAACCTCTAGTCTCTTCAAGGGCAAGAAGCCCGCTCCAGTTGTCAAGTCCATCAATGACGCATTCAATTCCATCAAGTACTTGAGAAAGTTGGCCGAGAAAGACAACAAGACCAAGGACTACGAAATGAATGGGGGCATACCACCAGCATATAGGACACCACCTACTTGGGAAGTCACAGCAGAGAACAGAGATAAGTCTTACAGTGACATGTTTCCCAAAACGGCGGTGTCTCTTCCACTAGCATCGCCTGTCCGCACCCCATCGAGCGGTCCTCTGCCGCACCAACACCAACTTCCGCTTCACTTGCAGCAAGGAGTCCCTTCTCAGGTCCTCACTCCGCAACAGACTCCCCGCCATTACAATGCTCAGCCCCACCATGGACCGAACGGACCTCATCATTTCGATGACCACCACATGCGCTTTTCGTCTTCATCGTCTTCGGTACAACCATCACCCAGATATGCACACCCGGCTATGTTATACAACGGACAGGTACCCGCAAACATGCAGCAGTTTGGTCAAGCGATGCCACACTTTGGCATGAGCCCAGGTCCACATGTCGGACAGATGGCTGCAGGTGTCCCTTTTATTCCACCGCCTTCTATGGGTGGGCAGATGATGGTGCAACAGGCCTCGAATGGCCCCTATATGAACGGTCCGGCGCCATCACAGATCCAGATGGGGTACTCCCCCAGTCCACGACATGTTCAACCGCATTTCAACAACATGCAACCACAGCAAGGGCCCAATGGCTACCCTAGCCCGAGAACCGCCCCGATGAGTCACCAAGGCTCGCAGCAGGGGCACCCGCCGCCACAGGTGATGTACATGACTGTGGGTCCGAACGGGCAGTCTATTGGCCAAACGATGCCACCACTACCAGGGCAGATGATGTTCGGTCAAGTTCCAGGACCAAGTAAGCATTCGCATTGCCACTGCCTATCAACGCACTAACACTACAAACAGTGACCCCACTACGTCCGTACGGGCAACAGCATCACCAGCCGCAGTTTGCACCTAGCCCGCACCAGCAGCATCCATACCCGGTCCAACAACAGCATCGAGGAGGCTCGAACATGCACTACAATCAGCATATGACTCCTCGCCAGCATCAGGCAACGCCCCAACAACGCCAAGTACCACCAGCTCACATGGGTAATGGTCCTCATGGTGGGGATGATGGCAAATGAACCGTTTCGCGTTGAGGATGGATGCGTTCCGCAGCAGCCGCATGGCGAAGTGGCTACTGCACGGCTGGCCAGTGTGCGGTTTGAAGCATTTGTACTTGCTGCACGTTTGAATTTGGGGATTGCTCATAAGACTTGCTGCCTTTAGCGCTGTATGGCTGGCCTCTTAGGGCCGCAATGGCTTCGAAAAAACGGGAGCATCAGCGATCTGGCGTCCGAATGGATTCTTTGCGCCCAACGGCGACGTCCTTCCACTACCCGCCCAGGGAAGACGATGGGTCATGCTGACATATCACAACATACTATGCTTCGTTGAGGTCGATGGTCGACCTTAACGAGGATGCAGCGGTGCAATGTGGCAAATGAAAAGGCTGATGAAATGTTGCGATGGAGACTGGACCCGGTGTTCGCCGCTGGAACACGCGTATAGCAGAGAGACACTGCCAAATTCAAGAAGGAAAGGAGGGAGGGAGGGCAAACTGTATATCTAGTACCTTTGTAGTCGCTGTATCGTCGAAACCGCACAGTTGCAGTCGTGCCTGAAGATCCCTCCTCTGGAGCTAAATGCCGGCCGCCGAAATTTTCCTGATCCGAACAGCCTTATAGTCGCCGCGTGCCTTCCCCGGATCCCTCCTCCACACGGCCCATTCCACTGCCATCGCGTTCGCACACTCCTTAGATGCTGTCTCACTCCTGACTATCCGTGATGACTCCGGTCGCTGCCACTCACCGTAGCCACGGCTTCCTCTACTGTGAAAGTGACGGACGAGCACGAGAGAGCGGAACACATTGAGCTCCGGAGGATGAGCGGCTCTGAGACTGCTCGGGAACCTTTGATCGCAAAGGACTCGACGACAACTAGAGCAAGCGACTCGACTTCTTCTGCTGGCTCGTTGGATGTGGACAAACAGAGCAACCCAGTCGACAAGACTCTCGCTGCCACACGTGCACATCTTGAAGATGAGTTTTGGAGACACGATCTTCAGATACACAGGCATTGGAACGAAGATGAGGATGAGGATGGAGACGAGGCTGACGAGAGCACACTGAAGACGCCAGGTCGGTTCATATGGGCCCTCACCTTTGCTGCAGGTGTCAGCGGACTACTCTTTGGCTATGAGTAAGAATGCTCTGCTCTTCACTCGATTTGCGCGATCAGTTGGTGCTAGTACCAGATTCAACAGCACAGGTGTAATCAGCTCTACGCTCGTATCCATAAACTGCGATCTCTCCTCCCGCCCCCTCTCCACCCTCGACAAGTCTCTCATAACCTCCTGCACCTCCCTCTTCGCCCTCATCGCCTCTCCTGTCACAGGCGTCCTGGCTGATGCTCTCGGCCGCAAACGCGTCATTCTTATAGCGGACCTCCTCTTCGTCGTCGGTGCGCTATGGCAAGCTTTCGCAACCACTGTCTGGGGCATGATCTTCGGACGCAGCATCGTAGGCCTGGCTGTCGGCTCTGCTAGTTTCGTCGTCCCGCTCTACATTGGCGAACTCTCGCCGTCGCCGTTTCGTGGGAGGCTGGTGACCGTTGCCAGCTTGTTCATCACGGGCGGTCAGGTGGTCGCTTATGTGGTTGGGTATCTATAATCTACGACACCAGCGGGATGGCGTTGGATCGTAGGACTCGGTGCGCTGCCTGCAGTTCTACAATTCTTGACGCTGAGATTCATGCCCGAGACGCCACGTTGGCTTGCCAAAGCCGGGAGGGACGACGAGGCAATAGATGTGCTCAGGCTAGTATACGGTGGCAACGGAGACGAGCATGAGAAGATGGTGAGGAGAGTAGCGAGGCGGGTGGAAAAAGAAATTGAGGAGGAACAAGAGGCTGTCGCGCGACGGCGGAACCTAGATATTCCCGAGAACAGCCTCAGGGGCAAGATCGCGAGTATCAACGATGGCTTTGCGGAGCTCATCGCTCTCGGTGGGAACCGTCGAGCGCTGATCATCGCGTGCATGCTTAGGGTTTCCAGCAGCTCTGCGGATTTGTAAGTCCACCTCTCTACCCTCAATCAAGGACAAACTTGTCTTCGCTCCCTATTCCTTCGCGTCCGCGTGCAAACAGTCGAACAAAAGACCAACCATACCCCAACAAATGCAGAACTCCCTGATGTACTTCTCGGCAACCATCTTCGCCCTCCTCGACTTCACCAACCCCACCCTGCCCTCCCTCTCCATCGCGCTGACGAACTTCGCCTTCACCCTCGTCGCCTTCCACGCCATCGATCGCATCGGCCGCCGCCGCATCCTGCTCCTCTCCATCCCCGTCATGGTCGTCGGTCTCGCGCTCTGCAGCCTCGCTTTCGGCTTCCTTGACCTCCCGACGCACGAGGCGGTTGGCACCCCTGTCTCATCAGCATTATCAGTGTCCACGACTCTGCTCCGCTCACGGCTCCTCGCTAGGAACGCTGCAGCAAGCTCATGGCCCCTCCTCATCCTCCTCTCCCTGATCCTCTACGTCGCCAGCTACGCCCTCGGCCTCGGCAACGTGCCCTGGCAGCAATCCGAGCTCTTCGCGCTCCCCGTGCGTGCCCTCGGCAGCGCCGCCGCGACGGCCACGAACTGGGGCGCCAATTGCCTCGTCGGCCTGACTTTCCTGCCGCTCATGCATGCCCTGTCTCCCGCCGGCACCTTCGCGCTGTACGCGGGCGTCTGTCTAGTGGGCTGGGTGGGCGTGTGGAGGATCTATCTGGAGACGGCCGGGCTGGGGCTCGAGGAGGTTGGGGGGTTGTTGAGGAAGGGGTGGGGGGTCGATGAGTGCGTGAGGGGGTTTGCGGCACGGCGGAGGGCGTGCAGGTAAGGGCGTTTCTGAGATGCGCGGTCGTAAGGGCCGCCGGTACCCTGTGACTTTGGGGTGTTGGAGCCATGCGTGGGTTGTGCATAAGTTCGACCTCAGCGCGGCATTGCAAGGCCGCAGTTCGTGTACAATACACAGCATAGCGTAGACCTAGAAACAGGAGAATCCACGGCTATAGTGCGCACGGCGCTGCCCGATTTCTTCGGGGGAACAATACAGCGCAATCGTGCGAGACCTCGCGCCGTGCCGTGTCACTTGCTCTGCAGACACGGGGGCAGCAGAGACGCGTTCGGAGAACCCCTTCTCACCGCAACGGTCCCGTCACAGCTGCGCCGACTACCAGAGACAGCTTGCTCCTGCGGCCTCCTCGTGCTTCGCAGGCAGCCGATGGATGGAGAGCATCAGCCAAGGCCCGCCGGCCCGAGCGTGCTTTGGCGGATCCCCTCTCGAGGGGTGCTCGAGCTGACAGAAGCGGCGCTGTGTTCGAGCCTTGCACTGCCCCTCTGCGGCGCGTTTGGGGTTGTGGAATCCGCGCATGGATGTCTTCCGAGTGACGACGGCCGGTTGGGGAGGGTCGAGAGACCAAGCGCCTGTGGAAGAGGGGGAGGGGGGGAAGGGGGGGGGAGGCTGGTGCGGTGTCTCGTCTGGCAGAGCC
>NAJN01001553.1:0-10491 GCA_005059845.1 Cryomyces minteri
GATGGGCTGGGCAGCCGCGGCAGGGCAGTGTGCCGCGCACGAGGGCAACTGGGAAGAGTTGCTATTCGGAGAGGGCAGCGCGGGTGGCTGGCTTCTCGCAGGCCTGTTATTCGCGTGGCAATTCCCGCACTTCAACGCGCTGTCCTGGACCATTCGCGACGAGTACAAGAATGCGGGCTACCGGATGCTGGCTTGGACCAACCCGGGACGCAACGGGCGCGTCGCGCTGCGCTACTCAATCCTCATGTTCCCGTTGTGCATCGCCTTCTCTTACGCCGGCGTCACGGACTGGGGCTTTGCGGTCACGAGCAGTGTCATCAACGCGTGGATGCTGAGAGAGGCCATTCGCTTCTGGCGCTACGAGGGCGCCAAGGGCAGCGCGAGGGGCCTGTTCTGGGCCAGCGTGTGGCACTTGCCCATCGTGCTCGTGCTGGCTATGGCGCACAAAAAGGGGCTCTGGGAGAAGGTGTGGCGCGCCGCTTTGGGAGACGCCGAAGAAGAGGAGTGGGAGTACGACGACGAAGAGCCAGAGCAAGGACTTGGGCGAGGCGGCGAGGCGGAGGGACTGACGAGGTGACGCGGCCGTCTCCAAGCGCATGGGCATACCGTACAGGCGTTGTTCTGCGATCGGCCTCGCTCGTCACGATGGGGACAGGACCATCAATGGCGTCAGGCTGTGGGACCAGGCTTCCTGCGTCCCACGGCGTTTTGAATCGTCTGACGTGGGTCACCTGTACGGGAACTGATCGTAACGCGAACAACGTGCCAATCAATGTTCAGGTCAGAATAAACCGGCTGTATCTAGATTCGTACGTTTCACTCTGCCGTCACTTGTTGTGTGTTGTTGGAAGAGAGCCAAAGGCAAGTCCAACATTGGACGTTTCCAGCCCACGTGCAGAAAGGCATCCTACCGAACCGCTGCCAGTATCGTCTGATTCCGTCCTCATTTGGACTTTCGACTTAGGCCCGACTTCTCCTCGCTTCACATCCATCTCGTTTCCCTTCTTTCTATTTCAACTGCGCTCTCCACTTGAGATCTTTGCGCTCCCCAAGCCTTCTACGTCCCGTCAAGCAGTAGAGGAGACAGTCCTCGAAGGTTCATAGTACGCAAACGTCAGAGGGGGCGCGTGGAGGGAGGCGAAGCGACAAACAGAGTATGTGGGAAGTGTAGATGTTCTTCGGGCAACAAATCAGCTCAGAACTGCACTGTTTCCAATATTGGATGTAACGTCGAGATGTCAATCGATTCTGTTCGCGGACTATGAGCGGAACTTCTGTCAGAGACGTGTCAATCGATTCTGTTCGCGGACTATGAGCGGAACTTCTGTCAGAGACGTTGCACTGGACTCTTGCCCACTCTTCGTAGAACGCTGACAACGTGGATCAAAGAACGAGAATCTGGCTAGTTTTCTTTTCCAGCGCCAGGACGGATCTAGAGGAGCGCGCACTTTGAAACACGCCCAATCTTAGATCATACAATGTTCGGATGTAGGTGTGACCATCTGGCAACACTCCCTACGTACACTTCTGTGACGACTACAACAGCCTGTTCCTAGAGAGCCACTTTTTTTTTTGCAGAACTCTCCTGCCACAATTTTGAAGGGAACAGGCGGATCTGCCTCGCGCTGCAGCTGGGTGTTGAGTACAGAAAGTGGAGCACATCGCTGCCTCGCAGCACTCTTCTGGTGTGGCCGTACAAATTTCGGTTCGATAGTGCAGGAACCGAACACGTCCGTCGTGAATCGGCGTCACGGCCGTTGACAGGGGTTACCCTCTAGCCTGAACAGAACCGGTATCCTTGAATGTTCGTCGAACGGCCCTCCAAAGGTCTAGATGAACACGCTCGAAGGATCTCAAATGCTGAGGTTTCCCTCCGGACGCTGGGTAGCTTCAAATTGTTGGAGGGCCTGCGTCAAGACCGAAAGATGTCAGAGGCACCCATGAAATTACAATTTCAATCGCCCCAGGCCCGTTCAGAGCATGTCTTATCGTCCGGAGCGTCTTAACAGTTCCATCCACCGTCACAGCTGATCGTCGCGCCCGTGACGAAGCTGCTCTCGTCGCTCAGCAAGAACACAATACAGGCCGCAACCTCCTGCGGCGAACCCATCCGCTTCATCGCCGTGTTCGCAGCATGCCACTGCTCGCCGTGAATCGCGTTGGCCTTGTCCATGAGCGGTGTGTTGATCTCACCAGGCGCTACAGCGTTGATGCGGATGCCCTTCTGGCCGTATTCTTTGGCGGCGGACTTGGTGAGACCTTGAACGCCATGCTTGGACGCGCTGTAAGCGGCGTGATTGGCGAAGCCTAGGAGGCCTTGGATGCTGGAGGCATTGACGATGCTGCCGTAAGATGGGGACTGATTGAGGATAGCGTTGATCTGGGCGCGCATGCAGTGCATTGTGCCTGAAGTGTGGGGTTAGTCGCGCGTCTGGTAGGACCGAGAGTTACCGGCCGTAAATAGGAGAATTCGGGCATGAGACTTCGAGTTCATGGGGCCGGGACGCCAGATCAGCTTGCAATCCTTCGGGCTCGGAGGAGCCTGGCGATGAGCGACATGCGTAGTGCCATTGCTCCAACGAGCTCGATGAAGAACAGACGGTCTCTGGGGACAGGACGGTACAGACTACACCCACAACAGATCGAAGTACGAGCAGTGAATCGTACCGTATAGATTGACCTTGATGATCCTGTCAAACTCCTTGTCCGGCATGTCCCCCAAATTCTTCACACCATGAATCTTTCCAATGACCCCCGCGATGTTTGCCGCACCATCCAGCCTGCCCATCGTCTCTATGGTCCTCTTGATCCAGTGGTCGACTGACGCTGCATTTGAGATGTCTAACAGCGTTGGCAATATCCTCTCGTCGCCGGCGATCAGTCCGAGAGAGTCGTGCGCCGCGATGAGGGCTTCTCCGTCGATATCGGCGATGGATACACATGTGCCACGTTCGAGCAGAAGCTGAGCAGTAGCGAGACCTATACCGGATGCACCGCCTGTGATCGCGAACACGCGTCCGGCCAACGAAGACGACGATGGTACGAAGCCAGCCACGGAAGAAGTAGATGGAGCTACCGAGGAAGTCGACGGAGCAGACGAGTGTGCCGCCATCGCTGTTTGGTACGTGGAGAGTTGACCTCTAGCAGAGGGGAAAGCGTAGATTTGCTGCCAGACGGACAGAGTCGAAGCAGAATGGAAACAAATGCAGACCCTGTGACGACGAGGAAAGCAGGACAACCGGGTGACAACATGGTATCCATGCCAAGCCCTGCGGGGCACATTGGGATGCTCGCGCGCTCATTGTCCCCATATGGCGCCTTAGCTCTCGTCGGCATAATCGGTCACTACACACATACAGATCTGGTAGAAGATAGTGCCCTGTGTTCGACACGTCAGTGATACCACCGTCAGGAGCACAGTAACATCCCTATACCGAAGTCACCATTCCATATCACCATAATTTGTATTAGAGCTTGCCCCACATACGACACACACAACACGATGACGGCTTGACGCGAGCATTTACATGTGATCGTTGGCAGTTTCGTAGATGGCCGAGCCCTTCGTCGATATACTGCCTGGTTGTAAAGCGGTCGATATTGAGGAGAGAACTTGCCAAGCAGAGAGCAACGAGAGAACATCAAAACAACCGTCAAACCTGAAACAAAAGTCAAACGCGCATTGACCCAAACCCGAACGACAAGTGAGGGATGACGGGCCCATATAGGGAGCAGCCTCGTGATGTCTGACTAGAGGGGACATGCGCGACGTGTAAAGAATTACGTGCTCAAGAATAGGGCTTGGATGAGAGAGGAAATAACGGCAAACAGGATCTGTGTCGAGATGGTTCCCGCGACCAAAAAGCTGTACTGGGAGGCGAATGAGAAGCCGGCAAGTCAGATTGGGAGCCGAGTCAAACGGGGTCTTCAGACTTGCTTCTCCCCATACGCTGCGAACGTTCCGGAACCGAAGCTGAGGACCGGTTTGAAACCCGACTTCCATCAAGTGGTATGAAGAACATTCAAATGAATGTCTGCTAATACTGGGAATGTTCCGCCACGACGTCAAGTGTCAAGATGCCGAGTCTGACATTGTCCAGGTTTACATGTTCGTGGAAGCTTCTGGGTTGGCTCAGCCTCCGTACTGTCAAACAGAGACTTGGGCGCCTCTGCAAGCCTCTCTTTGTGGAAAAGCCGATACCGATACACGCCGGCTTCCACTCCAACGCAGTAGACAGATACTGATGAGAGGAGCTTGTTCGGGACCGGGTGGCGTGGACCGAAAGGTGCGGTCCCGACCCATCTCCATGGTAATGACCGAGAGACGACAGGCATTGCAACAGTCATTTTGAGTTAGACGGAAGTGAAGACACGGAATGTGCTTTCTGGTGCTCGCCACGGCGTCTACGGGAAAGCATGGCAGCGGTGCAAATAGCGATGGCTCCTGACCAACGTGGTTTCTGTGCGCGAGCCACGTTTTCGGAGCAAGCGAGACTGTGTATGTCACGAGCACTGGCCTTGCAAAAAGCATGACAAGAACAGTAACCGTGCAAGAGGAGCAGGGAACCTTGGTCTGGTGGAGAGCGCTCGTTGTGCAACGCGTTCGCATGGCAATGGCGCCCCTTTGCAAGTTCTGCGGTGTGCCACAGAGTCAGAGTAGGAGAATCGAATTGGCGACTCACGTTCTAACTGACAATTTGACCCGACTATGACTTGCAGTGCTGCCAAGGATGTGCAGGCACGCTGAAAGCTGTCGCACACGCCACTCGGCGCCGGCTGGCTCGAATGCTGATCCTTCAGGTGATTGTAAGGAGATGTTTTGCTCGTACGATTTATGCAATCAACGACCAGCTGTGAAACGTACATGCCAACAGAGACGGCCTCGTGGTCATTGCGAACGCTTCTCCCTTCCCTTGCAGATGCTACGTGACCGAAGTTTCACATCTGCGACAGAATTCAGATCCCGGCATAGACCGCCGTTGGTACCCCTGAAGATCCGTTCTTGTACCTGTCGATCTTGCTCGACGAGTCCACTCGATCGGAGATTAAGTAGACCAACTCTACGGCAATCCGATCAAATCAGCTCCCTCGTTGAAGCTCGTGGCAAATCGACAGCAAGGTTGCGTCTCGGCCATGTAAGGGGAAGGGATGCGATATTCGCTGCTGTCGAGGATGCGAGCGGTGTCGAAGCCGGTGACGTGCCGGCAATGCACTTGTCAGCGGCAGGCTGGCGCATCCCAGCGTGTCCACGTGTGCGGGATAGTGTGCGAGTGGCTGGAGCGCAGCGTGATCGCAGCATGACCCCGGTATATATCGCCTGCAGGCCATATGCGACCATTTTATGACTTGTAAAAAGTCGATCCGGCGATGGAGTTTTTCTTGGAACATGGGAATTTGTGCCGTGTATCCAGGTCACACGGATCCTCTCGACTAGGACCGTGGTACGATGATGTAGTTCGTGATCCCCTGTGATCCATCTGTGTCCCACAACCCGGTCTCGCGTCCGCAGAGCTGCTTGACGGGCGTCTGGACAAGCATGGGCCCCTACCGATCTCCAAGAGATGCATGGCTCGTCCGAGGAACGCTACCACTGCGCTCCTCTCCAAGCGGCAAACCTTCAGGGCGAGACCGTGACCCATCGAGTTCCCTCTCGTGAGAGGGCGGACGCAGCGCTGTGACGTACCGAACAAGACCAAGGCCTGGTAAGGTAGAGGGTGATTTCCCAATTTCTACAGTATCGACGGAATGCCGGGAGAAGAGCGGCAGAAGACCCGAGGGACATCAGACAGTGATGGCGCCCGAGCGTGTTCTGCTCGAAGCGTGCTGGAGGCTGCAGAGTAATCTCAGCCGCATGCTCGGTGTGCTCGTGACGGGCAGTGCAGTGCTGAGGTCTGCCACATCGCGGCGCCTGCTCGTACGAGAACTGGGCGACGAGTGCGTGCGACTGGGCGAATGAAACAGGGGAGCGCGCCGCCAGACATGGCCCCTGTCGGCGACGAGGCACCGTGCCAACTTTGGGGACACCGGCAACGCACTGGGGGGGGCGCTGCGTGGCTTTCGCGCCTGCACTGGGCGTAACCTCACGGCCGGTGCGACGATGCCCTGCCGGCCTCTCCGTGCATGCCTCAGAGCAGTCAGCAGGGAGGTTGCGCTGCAGAACGGCAGTCGAATAGCAAGGCGTCGAAGGCGCTCGCGGAGAGCAGCGTCGCCGGCCTGAACCACGCCCACGCACTGGAAGGAAGGACCAACGCGTGCAGACAGGCCCGCCGTGGGCTCTGGGAGAGCGATGGGCGTGATGCGAACACCAGGCACTCGCGCAGGCAGACAGCTGGAGCTGCTGTACGCCCGACGCTGACAACACTACTCACGTCACGCACGCCCTGGACGGCAGTGGAGGGTTTCAGGAGAGGCCTGGGCTGCGGTGCTCGGCCTGCACGCCGCTGCAGCCTTGCACAACGAGGCGGCTTCGTGTCCCCTTTCTTGGGTCTGCGCCGAACGCCCTCACCGCCAGGGCCCGGAGGAGCAGGGGCTGCTCCTAGTCTTGGTCGTACCTCGTGTTTGCATCATGCGAAAGATCCCGTAGCTTTAGTAGCAGCTCTAGTAGCGATAACATGACCAGGTGCTCGTTGCACTACTATTATTGTTATCTCTGTTATTACACCATGAGCTGGCCTTCCTTGCTCGCAGCCCGCGCCGTCCAGACATATAAACCTGGCGCGCCCTCTCGCTGGACACAGTGCAGCAATCCCACACGTCGGCAGCAGAACAGTCGCAGTGTCTCGTTCGCCTCTATTCCACACTCTGTACCGGCCTCGCTCTCCCCCTCCAGCCCGCCGACCACCCAGCTCTCATTCCCCGAGCGCAGTCCTGTCTCTCCACACCCTCGTCGAGTCCATCCAGCAGCACCGCAATGATGCCCGTCTCCAGCTTCCCTCCATGCCCGGGCCCTCCGCCAACTCGACCTCTTCCTCCCGTGCCGTCCAAATAGAGGGCGGGCCATCGGTGCGATCCAGCACCGAGCACCTCCCCCTGGAGACGCTGCCAGTGCAACTTCTCTCTATCTCTCTCGCTCTTTCTCTCTCACACATACACACACGTCAATCTTCAACCTTCCACTGGACCTCACTCGACACCTGCATCGGAAGCAATGCCGCAATGACATCACCGTCCCCTCCACTTCGTCCAACACGCTTCAGCAGTCAGGGCGAGCATGACTCGACCCAGCTGCAGTCTCGGCCTCTGTTGGCTTCCACCGGTTTCCCCGCTTGACGCTTTACGAGCAGCTTCCAGCGTTTTGAGCTTGCTCGCTTCCGCCGTCAGCCGTTGCAGCTCAGCCCGCCGCTGGAGTCGGCCAGGCCTTCCTCACGCCGTGCCGCTCTGTTAGGATTCTGGACCTCATCCCGCTCCTCTCATTGGCCGCCAGCAACGAGGCCACCGGTGTTTCACCAGGGCGTGTCGCAGCTTCCGTCGTGTCATTGCCCAATCGTTGGCTGCACCCGAAGCTGGACGGGACGAACGAAGCAACGCAACCCACGTGACATGGTCCCCCTCATCTGCCGGCCGCCGCTTCCACCGAACTCCCGCCCGTCTGTCACCCAAGAACCCGAAGCCTTCAAGTTGAGCTCTACGAACTCAGCGTCCGCCACTTCTCGCTCTCGTTCCTGTCGCCTCGCTGGCGCTCATCTTGGTCCGGCCAGCCCGTCACTCTCCATCCGGCGCACCCACACCTATCTTGGCTCTCCAGCGCCTTTCGACTCCGACCGCTGGCTCGGCGTGTTCGAGGCACGCCTCTTTCGTTCGCCTCACGCCGCCTACATTCCTCGGTGCTCGCAGTATGAGTCACGACTGTAGCCGCAGGGCCTCGACTGCCGATTAGTGGTTCTGCTTGTTTGTCTCTGTCGCCGACATTCCGGCGTTGCTCGTCCTCTCCTTGTTTCATCGGGTCTAGCGTTGCATGGGATCGCACTGCATTTGGTCGCGGAGTTGTCTCTGTCCTTTTGGACGTGGTTTAAGGGGAGTGAACGTATATATACCCTAGGCTGCGATAACGCGCCTTCATACTACCTCGCCTTATATAAAACACACACACACACACACACACACATACACACACACTGATTGCAATACAACCCATACCTGTTCAGAGTGCGAACCCCTCTGACACATCTGCGCCAAATGCTCTCGCTTGATATGAGACCGCTTGATCGCTCTCGTCGTACGTGGTTACCCACAACTCACATACGACACCCTATCGGCCCCAGATGTGTAACGCGCAGAGTATAGGGGTATCGGACATATATAAGGAAGTCTATCGTAAAGGCCTACCGCTACCATGCCGTCCGACGCTGTGACCGATGGTCCGAACGCTATGATATGCGACGATGTGTATCCAACACGGAGAAGCGAAAAGATGCGTCTCACCCTTTCAGATGCAACACCAGCCAAGCCTAGCCACACCGACGCAGCCACACGCGTGCGCACGTCCGAGGTCGGCTCTCGTCTCTTCCACGGGCCCGCCTACGCCGCCTTTTCTCCTTTCGCGTGATGATGCGAATGGTGTTGCGAATCCTTCGACTCAGCTTCGCCCTTCTTGTCCTTGTCTTTCGATTTGGACTTCTTGGCGTCTTTCTTGTTTTCCTTCTTGGCAGCAGCTTCAGCCATGAGCTGCTCGAAGGCCATGTAGTCACCCTCTTCGTCAGGATCGCGGGCGGCCTGTTCGTCGGAACCTCAGCATCGGCACTGGGAGAATAACGACAGGGGCGGGAGAACGATGGAGGCATGAACATGAGCGAAAACCCGCGTACCTTCGAGAACATTTCCCCAATAATCATCAGCGCCTCTGCCCTCTCGATCCGCTTCGGTAGCTTGACCTTCTTGTCGCCCAACACCCTGTCGCAGACATCTCGGAGTACGCCTTGAATCTCGTATTTGCTACCTCGCCATGCAGCGGCGAGTATCTTGCCCGTCACACGCTTCTCCATCTCTGCTCTCCGCTCATCCGTCCACTCCTCGCCACCCTTCTCCTCCGCCTTGGCCATCTCCTCTAGCGTCATCTGCGCATCGATCGCCGTGCTGATGGTGCCCCAGGTTTCTTTCGCCAAGCTGCCTTTGTCCTTGACCCGGCTCCAGAAGCCTGTGATGGAGCCGATCACAGGCTTTTGCGATTTGAGGAACGATGACGCTTTTTGGGTGTAGGTGGCGCCGATCGAGTGCAGGATCTCGAGACCGAAGGACTCCATCTTGAGGTTCTCGATCTCCAAGCGCGTCTTTTCCTTGAAAGCCTTCGTCACGTCTGGACCCCGGTCTGTTTCAGTCCAGATGCTTATCCTGTCGACGAGCTTCTTCGAGAGGGTCTCGACGCGCTCGTCGCGAATACACTTGCGCTCCATCTCGTACGCGGCCAACTCTTCCCGCTGTTCTTTCGTCAGGCCCCCTTTCTTCTTTTCTTTCTGCCGCAATTCCTTTTCGTGCTCTGTGACACCTGCTGCGTCCAGGCGGGCTTCTTCTTCGGTTCGGTCGCTTATGGCAAGACGGGTGGGTACGCCTTTCGGCCGAGGTGTGCTTGTGCCTGATGGTATGGGGGAGGCGGAGGATTCACGGGGTGGGAGCGAAGACTCGAAGGCAGGCTTCATGTTGTCGAACGAGACTTTTGTATCTGATTTAGAGTCGGAAGGCGTTTCGGATGCCGCATATGGTGGTGGAGGCGCACCTGGGGTAGATATGGATTCAGCAGTCGCCTGAGCGGCTTTGGACTCTGCGTTCAGGGTGGCTTCGGCTGTGGTTTGGCCCTCCTCTTCCATCTCCTTTGTTGTGATGTCCATGGTCCGCGTTAGGTCCTTCATGAGTGATATCTCGCCGATCCTAGCGGACGGTCAGCGGTTGGACTATGATTGTGACCTCTTGCTGTACATACCAGTCCGCAAATGCTTCTCCCCCAAAGATCATGGTGAAGAACTCTGCGGGGTCCTCTGCAGCAACATCAGCGCTGACCACTACCCTTCTGTACTCTGCCATCCTTACCAAACCCGCTGCTGGGCACGGCGCCCTCTTTGCCGAACTTGTCATAGTTTGCGCGCAGTTGCTTGTCACTGAGTACTTGATACGCCTCGCCTATCTGAATAGGACCTGTCAGATCTCGAAGCGCGGTTGTGGCGGGTCGGCCTCTCTCACAGCCTGGAACTTCTGGTGCGCAGTCTCATCGCCGGGGTTCTTGTCTGTGCTGGCATTCAGTGACAAACTGAGCGAGTCGGACCATGCAGGAGCTTACCCGGGTGGAGCTTGATCGCAAGTTTGCGATATGCTTTCTTGATCTCGAGCTCAGATGCAGTCGGGAGGACTTGCAAAGCGTCGTAGTAGGCTGTGTCGGCGACCATAGCGACTGCAGCAGACTGTGGTGATCTCTTGGATGGTTGAGCAAAGCGAAGGTGCCGTTGCAAAAGGAAAGTCAAGATGCGTTTATTAAGCGTAACGTAGTTGATGGTGAGAAGCAAC
>NAJN01001554.1:0-10486 GCA_005059845.1 Cryomyces minteri
GGCAGCTGTTGACCGACTCACGCATCATTGGCGCCTTAGCCTGGGACTGCCGCTCATTCCTCCAATTCTTCTGCTCTCTCGAACGTCTCTCGCCGACAGCATACTTCCAGTCCTGCCGATGCTCTTCTTCGCAACGCAAACTCACGCCCAGCACAACGCGCTGGATAACATCGGCAGCTGGCCACCGACTGCAGCACTCTCGTTCGCGCTCTTACCTTACGTACGGAGCGCTTACAATGCCCTGTACGACTACGTGTGGGCTGAGAAGGAACGGAAGTGGCTGCGAGAGATTCTACCACGCAGCGGTGCGGAGCAAGGAGGTGACGCAGGTGCTGGGGATCAAGCCCAACCTGCCGATGTAGCGGATGACGAAGATGACAATATCTTCGAGCTTCGAGTTGACGGTGACTTCCTCGAAGACTGGGGCGAAGCTGGTGGCAATGACGAGATAGAAGGAGGAGAACCGGTGCCACAGATGATATGGGGCATGGGCCAGGACAACGGCGACCAAGAAGCACCACCGCTTGACGCACCTCCTCTGGCCGATGCGGCACCTCCACAAGAACAACCTGCCGCACCGCCTCCACCACCTCATGTCCACCAAGAACGCCGCCTCACGATCAGCACGACTCACCTCGCCGAAACAGTTCTTGGCGCGCTCCTCTTCCCCACCATCTCGGCCACCATGGGCGAGCTCCTCCGCCTTGCGCTGCCCACTTCGTGGACCACGCCTGCACTCGCATCTTGGACACTCAGGGCCGGCAGCAGACCGGGCAAGGCGACAGGCATCTTGCAGGAGCGCTGGGGCAGGAGTATAGTAGGGGGCTGTCTCTTCGTGGTGCTGAAGGATGCGGTCATGCTCTACGTGCGGTGGAAGATGGCGATGGGGCATCGGAAGAGGAAAGTGCTGGACTATGACAAGAGGAAGGGAAGGGTTGTGCGGTAGATTCGGTGCTTGAGTAGGTCGATGGGCGGTTCATCGGGGAGTTCGTTGGGAGAATCGGCGTTTGGTTATATCGTGGCGTACTTGGGAGGCCAGCACGCCGGCGCAGTCCCCACATGATAGTTTCAGTAGATCTACTTGTAGATTCGAGGCGCTTGACGTACAGCTCGAGCAATGATGTACCTCAATATAACATCACTTTGCGACGTGCTGTCTTGATGGGGTACGATAGGAAGAATTGGATCTGATTAGATTTCGGCTCTTTTAAGCTTTGCGTTTCGACCTCGGTCAGCAGCCGCAAGACGTGAGCTACGGCAATCGATCTCCCCCACCACTCGCCACTCCTGTTGCTCGACTGGTGGATGTGAGGAGGCCGGGCGTGAGAGACGAAAGACATCCCCTACAGCCGTATCTCCTCGCTGTGCTTGCCAACTTACCGCTATGGCGACGAGAGCACCGACTTGGATGCGGCTCAGCGGCAGCCCGCTCTTCCGCACGAGCAGCTCTGCTAGCTGCATGTATGGGTGTCCAACTCAGCAACACTACAGCGCGCGAGCAACATCTTCTAGCACAGCCTCTTGGACATCTGTGAGAAGTCAGCCAAGGAGTCGGGAGTCGGCCCAGCCAACGAGCATACGGAGGAGTTGCACTACGGCCTCTTCATCTCCTGCAGCAGCTCATAGCATCCAGGCGGGATCCAGGCCTCTATGGGAATCACGGATACGTCGAGGCATTGGAGCCCATCAGCGGCATTCTTTCACAGCTTCCACTCGCAGCCGGCTAGCTTCCCATGATGACTCCTTTGACCCTCGCCAACAAGAGCGTGAGACGGACGAAGTCGACGTTTGCATCGTTGGCGGCGGTCCCGCAGGCCTTTCTGCTGCAATCAAGCTCAAGCAACTCGCCAATGAAGCTGGTAATGAAGACTTCCGTGTGCTGCTGCTGGAGAAGGCTGGAGAGCTGGGCGACCACATCGTTTCTGGCAACGTCGTTGAGCCCTCTGCCCTGAAAGAGTTGATACCCGATTGGAATGACGAGAATAATCCGAACAGATTCGAAAACGCCACCCCTGCGACCCACGACAAGCTGCGGTTCCTTACAAAGAAGGGAAGCTTCCCAATGCCTGCACCGCCGCAGATGAATAACCACGGCAACTATATTATAAGCTTGAACCAGTTCGTGAAATGGCTCGGCGAGCGGGCGGAAGAGGTGGGCGTAGAGGTGTATCCTGGCTTTGCTGCCTCAGAAGTTCTCTACACACCAGATGGCTCCGTGAAGGGCGTCGCAACCAACGACCTAGGTGTCTCCCGTGCAGGGAAACCCAAAGATAACTTCGAGCGAGGAATGGAGTTCCACGCGCGCGTTACTCTCCTCGCAGAAGGTTGTCACGGCAGTCTCACAAAGCAGGTCACGAAAAAGTACGACCTCCGCCGCGACAGCCAGCCTCAGACATACGCATTGGGGATCAAGGAGGTGTGGGAGGTACAGCCCGAGAAGTTCCAGAAGGGATTAGTTGTACACTCGATGGGATATCCTCTCCCATCAAACACCTACGGTGGTGGTTGGATGTACCACTTTGGCGAGAACCTGGTCTCCCTCGGCCTGGTCGTAGGACTGGACTACCCTAACCCCTGGCTCGCGCCCTACGGTGAATTCCAGAAGATGAAGCACCACCCGCTCTACTCGTCCGTGCTCGAGGGCGGTAAATGCATCTCGTACGGCGCGCGCACCCTCAACGAAGGCGGCTTCCAGTCGATCCCTAAATGCTCCTTCCCGGGCGGCGCCCTGATCGGCGACACGGCGGGCTTCCTCAATGTGCCCAAGATCAAGGGTACGCACACGGCGATGCGCAGCGGCATGCTGGCCGCCGAAGCTGCCTACACGGCGCTGGCGGGCAACAACGAAGGCACGATCTTCCTGTTTGACTACGAGGACAAGCTGCGCAACTCGTCCATCTGGCGCGAGCTGAAGCAAGTCCGCAACATGCGGCCGTCCTTCCATACGCCCCTCGGCCTGTACGGCGGGATACTGTATTCTGGCCTTGAAGCGTACTTCCTGCGTGGCAAGGCGCCCTGGACGCTCAAGCATCACGGTACCGACGCCGCGGCCACCAAAACCGCCGACCAGTGTCAGAAGATCGAGTACCCGAAGCCCGATGGCAAGATCTCGTTTGACATCTTAACGTCCGTGTCTCGCACCGGCACGAACCACGAGGAGGACCAGCCGTGTCACCTGCAGGTCAAGGACTGGGACAAGCACGCCGCCATCGCATATCCGAAGTACAAGGGCATCGAGAACCGCTTCTGCCCCGCTGGCGTGTACGAATATGTTGAGGACGCGTCGAAGGATTTGGGCGTCAGGTTCCAGATCAACGCGCAGAAGTAAGTCTTGCCTCTTACGTGTGCGCAACGGGAGAGCGCTTTGCGAGTAGAGTCGGAAGCTGACGGAGCCGTGACAGTTGCGTGCACTGTAAGACGTGCGATATCAAGGTCCCCACTCAGGACATCAACTGGGCTACTCCGCAAGGAGGTGAGGGACCGAAGTACACCATGACCTAAAAAAAACCCCATGAAAACTCCTTCATCGGGCGAGCTTGGTTGGCATGGTGCGAAGGATGTCGCACTATCACACCCGGGCGAAAGACGGACAACGAGCAATGAGACTTGCAGGTGGCGGGCATCAGGGAGCGAGTCAGCGAAGCAGGCAGGCAAACCGGGCTACAGTATGCAGGATGTCGTCGGGGGATTTTGCGAGCCGCGGAATACGTCCTCGCGAGCATCCTGGGGACGGTGGCGGCTTAGGATCTGTATGTTGCACACGTTGCCCATGCTGGCGAGAATCCGGGCTCCTGTAACACGTGCTGTTGTAGCAACATTGGGAAGTGAGGGGGCAATGGCAGAGACAGCGGCGCAGGTGAAACAAGTGGTGGACATATTCCGTGACTGTCTAGTGCGTTCGACAGCGATTGTGCACCAGACCTCTTCCCGAAATACGGACATCTCATAGCCACAACGCGCCCCCCCCCCTTTTTTTTCCCTCCTTGTCGCAGTGTATGCTGTCGAAGCCAGCCTTGCCGTGCACACCATCCCCACTCCCCCACGCCACTCCCTGCAGTCCATGTCATGCAGTCCTCACATCGACCACCCAGAACCTGTGCGTACATCCTTACAACCCCACGTACACCCTCTACTTCTTACACACCCTACACATCCTACACGTCCGACACATCCTACCTGCCCAGTCAACCCCAGCTCGGAGAGGGTGCATCGCCGACAGCAAAGCGGGTCGCCGTCCCCTCTTCTCATGTGTCGAAACTCTTTCCTATGACTTGGGAACGCATCCCACGTAACCTGGTCAGCTAGCAGTATGCGCACCCGCTGCAACGGTGGAGCTTCCTGCTCAGGTATGGAGGACCGGCTTAGTACGCGTTGCGCTCGTAGGGACTGACGGTTTCGTTGACTCGGTTCCGAATCCAGTCATACACCCCTTCGACTGTGGGGTGCTGTTTCAGTCAGCGGCCACCGCGGCCAAAGAAGCGGGAACGATTCACAGAAGTAGCGGAAGGCGAGATGTCTTCGCAGCACGGAAACGGAGTCTTGCCTAGGCGATGGAGTGAGGAACCCTACGGGAGCACGGGGATCTGCTGGGAGGATGACATCCTGACCAGGCGGGAACAAGGTCCTGCTTCTGAACAGAGGGCGAGAGTGGGTGGCGGGCTATTTGCTCGGCCTGAGAAGGTGGAGAACGACGAGTCGGGAAGTGACGACCTGTCAGTCAGGGTGAGAAATGCTTACGGCCCCTGAGGGTGATACGTGTCTTGATAGTACGGAGTCGAGTCAAGCCTGCGAAGAGGGACAAGAGCTTGTAGGGGTGTCAGAATACGCTAAGGAAGGGTTCTGTCTTGATACTACGATGGCGGCGTTGTACCCCTGAGGAGAGGGGTGAAAGATCAAACAGTGCACCATAGAATCTCATTGTCTACATGCTCGGTCGGCTCCATGATACGTTCGTCGCCAAAGCCATTGCATGGCTGTGAGCGCAAATTGCCACGCTATCGAAGAGCATGGGGCTCGGTCCAAGAGTGGAACAGGAGAAAAGATCTGTTGGGACGCGCCGCGCGGTAAGAAACTCCATGATCAGTGCACAAGACCTTCGCAGGTAGAACTCGGCTCTCCAGAGGCCAGCGCTAACGGCTGCATGGTGTGAGGCTCGGGCCGTGCTGAACTGGTCACATGCCAGTTCGCACTCTCTGGAGAATCCTTCTCGTAGTAACGCGTAGGAGCCTTCTACTGCTTCCCTGATCAAACTCGTACGCTGCGCAGGTGCGCATGGTCTTCGATCTACAACACGGATCTTGCAGAGCGCATGGAATTCAGAGGCGTGCATCAAAACTCCCCAACGCTTATTGAGTTCACCCTTGAAGCTAGAGATGGCCATTCTCTGTGCAGGGTGTGGGCCGTACATCTTGGCATCAGTGGATCGAGCGCCTGGTGAAGCGATCGTGCTGTAGGTGGATGACCTACAGGTGTCGTATTGCTGCCTAGGCCAGCATTTCGGAGATGTGCTCTTGGTTAAGTCATCCATATGTCTTGTCGTAACTTGATTGCATTTTGAGCTGGCAACTCCCTCTTCCGCCTGACTTCAGAAGAGGCTCCTTTGGACTTTAATTCGGTCTGAAGCACCGGATTCGTGGATTGTTGATTGATGCCGATCTTTTCGCTGGGTCGCCAAATAGACGAGCGATAGTGGTGTGTTCGCTGAACTTGACAAGTTACGTGCCATCTGTTTTTGAGCCTCGGGGGTAGGCTTTCGTGATTGCCTATCAGAAGTCATCTGTGACTAGAGTTACGTTGTTCGGCTTCGCATTGCCACAGTATGCACACAGAGTGCTCGCGGAAAGTACCAAACACAATTTGAACTAGGTCTCCGCCAGGTTGAGACGAGTTGTGCCTCTTCCCAGCATAAGCTGCTCCAATGCCAAAGCTCAAGACGAGCCTGTTCCACGTCATCGTCGGGTAGCTCGCTTCGTAGATATGAGTCGAGTTTGACGATCTGTGTCTCAGACTCCTGAAACGAAATGACGGTGGCTCAACTACGAGTCGGTAAGTCCGACATTCAACAGCTCAAGGCAAGCTCGCTCGCAGTCGATTGTTCTTGAATCCGAGCCGATTGAATCCTGGCGGGTGGTGTCTCCTGCGCTGTGCCTTACTCACGTCAACGTACTAGGAGCATGGTAGTGAGGCCATTCCTCCTCCTGCAATGCGAAGCGTGTTCATGGCGGAAAATCTTCTGACATATGGTTGCTGCTGAATACTGCTTTCTCTGCAGCCTTCCGCTTGTGGTCCACCGCCCGTACTACTTGTTTAAGTGGTATATATAACGACTCCGTAGGGAAGACGGTATGCTGGCGGTTAAGCCGATGCAACATTGGCCTCCCGTGATGCTTCGTGCATAAGGGCCAGTCGTCGTTTCTTTATGAGTGGCATGCCATCTCCTGTAGCTTACGCTCACGTGGGTTCCAACTTTCTTTCCCCAAAGATCTCTTCTTGGTAGGAGGGATCCTCATGGATGTGGCTGACAAGACACGACGGCCATAGTATTTAGTACTGCGGTGAAATAACAACTTCGGGCCGAATGCGCGAGGTGCAGAAGTATACAAGATTGTCGATATCACACTGAGGAGCAAGCGGAGAGAGGGGGTATGTACGACTAAGGGAGCAGTAGGGTCAGAAGTTTTCGCGCCACTTTGTGGACCTTGGAGCCGGGTGGGACTAAGCGGCAGTGAGGAGTAGAGAAAGACGTTCATAGATCGGGAAGCTGGAGGGTTGGTACTCCTCGAACCCACACTCGGCTGGAGCCCAACATGGTAGCTCTGGTGGCCGACAGACCCAACCCGCAGGCGCAAAGGGTGGTAAAGCGCAAGGGCAACAAAACCATGGTTCCGACCATGTGGAGTACTGGAACTATTGAGGGGTTGTTCGCCCCATAGACTTTCTTTCCCCGGCTGTCCACGATCGCGTTTTCCCTGCTCTGTCCGGGAGCTTCTGCGTGTGGATACGCGTACTGGCCAGTCGTCCATGGTCCGAACAGAGAAGGCACATTGCGCCGCTGTTGCAGGAGCCACTCCTGGGACGGGCTCTGTTCACGCCGAGCAAGTCTGGCCTGGGGATCGCTATCACGCGCTTCCTGTCTACAGCGATGAGAGGGAGACTTGTGTTATCACGCGCTTCGTGTCTACAGCGATGAGTGGGAGACTTGTGTTGAGAGCCGGAGTGAACCTCGTCTTCCGATAATTACAGCGCTGTTCTGTGGTTGCGCCGTCTTGGATCGTCGCGTCCGGAACCGTTTGGGTCGTGTCCTCTCGCTTGATTCGCTCGACTCGCTTGATTCGCTGAGGCAAAAGCGACGATGTGCACGCTAGCCCGCTAGCGCCTTCTCCTTTCTTCGAGTCGTCGTCTATAAAGGCTTCGCCTTGCCCACTCGCACGAATTTTCGATCCTCCTCCGCCCTGCCGCTTGTTGTGCCCGCCCCGCCAACAACACCCACTCACCACCAACCCCGCAGGCTGAAGAAACTCGCGTCTTCTGCTCTGTTCTTCTGCGACTCCTGGTTCCTGCATCTCGACGAGTACCGAAAAGTACATCGTTCGCTCTCTATCAGAGGTGCAGCTTGAAGCATCGCCCGATTTGGTTTAGCGTCCTCTGCTGCGACTGAATCTCACTTTGCGACAACTCCAACAACCTCACCACCACACGTCTCACTCATCATCAGAGGCCAGCTGGATTTGCCTTTGACAGTCCACCGCATCGTCGTGGCTTGCGACCGCACAGTGCTCTGTACTACCTGTATCTGACAGCGACTGTAGGGGAGACATTCGGTTGTTCATCTCCCACTAACGGTACGAACGTTCTCCATCCCACCACAGCACAGCGCTCTCGCCGGGTCGCGTTCTGGTCGTCGAATATTCGTTGGCCTAGTGCTTCGCGAGACTCCTGCACTATCGACCCCATCGTCCTAACGACCGCGTCTCACAGACTGTCACATCGTTCCGACCAGGTTCTTCTCGTAACAAGAATTGGTCAGCTTCTCAACCAGAGGCGCCTCACTTCGTTGTCATCATGGACACTCTTACCACCCACCCGTCAACCGCACAACAGGCGAAGGCTTTCACATCTCCTGCATCTCTGTCCTTTCCAGGCGGAGCAGGAGACTTGACGCCACCTTCGTCTGAAAAAGACGGGAACCAAAATATCAATGGTGGCAACGGTTACGTGAATGGTCAGCAGCAAGGAGGGAGTACCGCAGCAGGCACCGGGTTGACTCCCGCGACGCCTGCTGCGACTCCTGGTGCAGCACAGGGTGTGAGTGGTATTGTTCCGACACTGCAGTGAGTATTGTCCTCGCGCCTCTTCCGAGTGCATGAGGTTTAACGCATGTTCAAGAAACATCGTTTCCACGGTCAACCTCGATTGCCGGTTGGATCTCAAAACGATCGCTCTTCATGCTCGCAACGCCGAGTACAATCCGAAGGTACTGACATGAGATCACGCTTCTACTGAAGGGCGACTCGTACTGACGTTACATTTCAGCGTTTCGCGGCCGTCATCATGAGAATTCGCGAGCCAAAGACGACAGCTCTGATCTTTGCATCAGGAAAGATGGTCGTCACTGGCGCCAAGTCTGAGGATGATTCGAAGCTGGCATCGCGCAAGTACGCCCGTATCATCCAAAAGCTTGGCTTCAATGCCAGGTTCATCGACTTCAAAATTCAGAACATCGTGGGCTCTTGCGACATCAAGTTCCCCATCCGTCTTGAAGGCCTGGCCAGCCGCCATCACAACTTTAGCTCGTACGAGCCCGAGTTGTTCCCTGGTCTCATCTACCGCATGATCAAGCCGAGGATTGTTCTGCTCATCTTCGTCAGCGGCAAGATCGTCCTGACGGGAGCCAAGGTTCGCGAGGAGATCTACCAAGCCTTCGAGATGATCTACCCCGTGCTCTCTGGTCAGTGTTTGGTCGTGTGTGTTCACCGTTTCGAACGCTGCTAACAATGTCGTAGACTTTCGAAAGTCTTGAACGATCGAATCCGCTTTCTGGTCTCCGGAGCAATGGAGCGATCAGCTTCGGCATCCATGTAGAACTGCCTACAACACGCCACTGTATTATCACATCTTCCTGCGTCCATACGCTGGGTTTCTCCTTTGTCTCTCGACACCCACATCATCTGGCCGTCGGTGCCCGATTATCTCCAGTCTGTTGGCCGTACGCATCTCGCGGGGCTCTCCTTGTTTGTCGTTTGCAGCATGGCATGGTGTTCCGGCTGCAGCTTCGTGTTTGGGAGCTTTCGGTGGGTTTCGCAAAATCTATCTCCTTCACTCTCATTAGAAAGTCGCACGTGCTGGCTTCAACGGCCGCAGATGCGCGGGGCCGAACGGCGCAGGTCTAATTTGGTTTTGGCTCATGGCACACTCAGGCGGAGACGCATGACGTCGTATTTGGAGGAAGAGGATAGTCGTCTACGTCGAGGTAGAGCATGGTAGCTCGTGGCGAGGTTGGGCAGAACTCCGCTGACTGACGCTTGAAGTCATGGTTTTCACGAGAGAGGATGGCGGTGTGGGGCAAGAACGGGAGGCGCTAGTGGCTTCACTCTGCGTATTGACGATGGTGCTTCCGCTTATAGCGGGTAGTTGACGCGACTGCGGCGATTTGGGCGCAAACGCGAGAGCCGTACAGCATCAACATCGTTCGTTGTCGCCAGTGAAAGTTTCCAGTGACCTATGCTCTGCGAACGCGGACGCGCACTCTCACATCTCACAGTGCCACGACAAAGCTCCGAGTGCCACGTTGCCGGAACCACATCAAGCGTCCCGTCCCCCAACCCAAGCTGCAAACCGCAAACCGAAGATGGGGGCCAAACGCAGACTTAGGGCTCCCCCCCCCCCACCCCCCCAAAATCTGTTCCGGTTTTCCGTCAGGCATAACGTCGCCCCGCCCCCCCCCAATTCGCACTCAACCCCTTTTCACGGCCCTCGCCCAACCGCAGCTCCTCCACGAGGAGGAAGGGGGGGGTGGGGGGGGCAGCCGAGTCGGCGCCAAGCACGATGGGCTCTCGCGCCCCTACCTCTCTCTCTCTCTCTCTCTCTCTCTCTCTCTCTCTTTGTCTGGGCGGTGCAAGAGCTGCGGGCACGAGACAGACGTTGCGGAAGTGCGAAGTGGGATGTGGGCAGCGCGTTCGTGTGCGTGAGCTGAGTTTGTCTAGCTACCAAGTGGAAAGAAAAGAAAAACAAGCGGATGATGATGGCGTGCGTGACGACGGTGGGGAGTGAGTAGGGTAGATGAGGGGGGAAAAAAGAAGGGGGGGGGGGGAGAGGGGAGCGGACAAGACGAGTGCAGATGGAGCAGGATCGATCTGGATTGGATGGGAGACTTTGGGTTGGGGATGGGCGCCGGCCGGCCAGAGGGGCCAGCGCGCGTTCCTTTCCTTCCCTTTCCCTTTCCCTTTCCCTTTCCCTTTCCCTTTCCCTTTCCCTTTCCCTTTCCCTT
>NAJN01001555.1:0-10480 GCA_005059845.1 Cryomyces minteri
TCATTCCCAGCCAGTACGAATACGTCACGACAGCACTCGTCTCATCAACCTCAAACTCCACCTACAACGCGGTCCGCCAAGGCGGCCAGAACCTTACACTCGCCCTCCAGCGCACCTTCACGCTGAATAACCTTGATGCAATTTTATACCCGGAGCAGAAGAACCTCGTTGTTAAGCTCGGCGCTCCCTCTCAAGCAGGCCGCAACGGCATCCTCGCCGCCCTGACCGGCGTGCCCGTCGTCACCGTACCCGCAGGCTTCTCACCTGTCTCGGCCGACGCGCCCGTCGGAGTGCCGATCGGCATGGAGATTCTAGGACGGCCGTGGACGGAGGAGAAGCTGTTGCAGATCGCATATCAGATCGAGATGCTGACGAAGGTGAGGAGGACGCCGCTCTTTGCGAGGGACGTGGTCGAGGTAAAGAGTTATGCGGCGGTGCCGAGTGTGACGCCGAACAGGGGCAACATCCCGAGTGCCTATCCGCTAGGAGTTCTGTAGAGAAGGTGACGGATGTGCAACATCCCGAGTGCCTATCCGCTAGGAGCTCTGTAGAGAAGGTGACAAATGGCTGGACGTGACGCTGGAGGGACGAGAGGATCACTCGCGCCTAGGTCTGGTGCGCGCTCTCTCCCTGCGAGGCGGTCATTCGTCAGACGGTAGTTGATAGGCAAATTCAGCAGCTTCTGTGGCACAACGACGAGTTTCCCACCACTGATATGCCAGCAACTCTGAGGCGTACTAGGTGCCTAGATGCGTGTCTCGTATCACAATGCGATTTCTCTGCACGATCCTTCCCGTCCTCCCTTATGACCGCTTCTCCAGCCTCCTACAAGACCCTTTGCGGAATTGTAGCCAAAGGGGCAGAATTCCCGGGCAGATGTTAATCGCAAGCCCAAGCATGAGTAAGGCATATGGTTGTGGTGGCCGAAGGCCTTGCCACTTCCAATGTAAACTCCGCGCGCTCTGTCTCCTGCAGGTCATTCTGCATCGCGTCTCACTGCAGAAGGATCCTGCGCGTGAGCCCGGCGAATTTGTCAGTTTGGCAGACGATGTTATTTTCACCGCAATTGGCTCGAGGTTGCTCCCAGATTGCAGAATGCACACGAACAATGTGCGACGACAGTAACCCAATCTTTCCCTCTTGCGTACCGTGACGACGGCGTCACGTAGAGATCTGACGGACAACGCACGTCCTTCGCGACGTACGTGTCTTATGGACATTGCAAGTTGACAAGTCTCGGCTACCAAGGCACCTTGTGGCGAAGATTGCACTGGTTCGAGGAAGTACCATAAATCTGCATGTAACGACTAGAAGCAAGGGTCTTTCCTGCTTTGCTCGATACCGCTCCGTATCGAGGTACGGCAGCAAGCACCGCGCCATCGCTCTCCAATCCATCAGTCCTCGCAACGTTGTCACTTCACGGTCGTGCAGCTCGGATCGGACCATGGTCAGCTGATCCTCTGGGCCCTCGCACGCACGTTTCACGAAGGCATCCTTCGTCCTTCTAGCGCGCGGGTGTCAGCCAGGGCCGAGTGTGGTTGAGAGAAAGGACTCGAAACAATCGTCGATCTCCACCGTTGCGCGTACGTTTCGCCGTGACTGGGGGAGTGCGACCAGGTTCCCAACGTGCAGCCAATCCAGTGCGGTGCGCCATCAGCCACCGTCACAGCGAGCTGGGCGAGATGCAGATGCAGCGTGGCAGAGAAGATTCGAGGCGATATTCCAGCCTTCTAACAATACTGGAGCGCCTGCAGGAGCCGCGTAGGACTTCCATCCGTCGACGACAGCGGCAGCTTGCAGTGGTGCGCCCAGCCCAGCGGCATGGTTTACCTGCAGCGATCCATGGCAGTACAAGCAGGGCCTGCCCACACAGTACTACTGGTCCCCGCCGTGGGTGAAGATGCGCGTCGTGTGCTTGGTCATGTATACAAGGCCTCGCGCCGTGGGAGGCCTCGGAGACGAGCAAAGGAGCAACAACCCCTTGGCCGCCTAGCGACGCGCGACAGGCCCTGTAGGTACGTTACCTATCCCTTGATAGGAGCCGTCTGCCACGTAGCCGGCTAAGACGGGGCCAAGAGGATGTGATCCCCAGGCTGTAGCCACGGGGCTGGGCAGTCGCACCGATTGAGTTACACGATGTCCATGACGCCGTGGATGGGATGCCGTGAACGGGGGAGCTGTCGAGTGGCGAGCGACTGCAAGGTATTTTGGAAGTCCGCAGTATCGATAAGCTAATGGGGATTTATTTAGGGCAAGCCGATTTAGGGCAATTCACATCCATTACCGATCGATGACAGAACCCAGCAGACCGTCGAATTCCGGCCCATGTTTCAGTTCCACGGCAGCTAAAATCTTAGGCTGACACCGAATCCAGGAACAGTCGGAGCCGGGCGGAAGTTCTGTCGACCAAGACGTGTCGAGTCGAGTCGAGTCGAGTCGTGTCGTGTCCAGCTCACGTCCCGCCGCCTCCCCACACAGTCTCTTCCCCGTGTCCTCCTCTGTAGCACATTGCCATTCCATTGCCAGCACTTGTGAGCCCATACCACCGCTACTTCACCGACGACAACAGGACCATCAGGCGACCCTCACCCCATCCCGCAGCAGAGAGTCGAGTGGCTCAGGCCCGTGGAAGTGAGGCTGCCAGCTTGCGGGGAACACCCTCCTACCGCTTGCTTCGCGGGCAGGGATCTGCCGTTGGTGTGCGTCAAGCATTTGCCCCCTGCCAGGAAAAATTCCAAGGACACCGACACCGCTCGACTCTCCTGTCGCTGCCCCAGTCGCTACGATATCAGAGCTTGGCCTCCCACACTCCTTTGTACAATTCCTCTGAAGCCCAGTACTCCCGGCGACTACTCAGGCAGACCTCGCGCGCACACAGCTCGACCAGCTCCAGTCCCTACTTCGACCCACACATCCCCTCGCGACATCCACTACCTACTGCCCGCCGGTTGCAACTCAACGCGCGTTTCAGCCTGACCGTACCGCTTCGGGAGGGAGCTGCAGCATCCACGGCGCAGCAGCAACCACAATTCTCCGACTCCTCCGCCCTGCACACGTAAGACGACCTGGCCAAGTGCAGCAGAGTGCCCGCCTTAGCCGTGTCGCCAGACGTGATGCGCAAGTAGATTGCAGCTACCTATAGCTTGGACTGGATCCAGAACACGCCCGCTGGTAGGACGTAACAAACTACAATCCAAATCATACTTCTGTGCCAACCGCGTTCGACAATCGACCAGCTGGCACTGTTCTACGACCGACAACGCCACGTTCCTGGACTAGCCATGTCTCCCGTCTCTCGAGCTCATTAAAAGGTCATCTGTCATACTCAATCATGGTCGTCCACTCGAACGTTGCTCAGATTCCTCCGACCCCGAACGAGAGCCCACGCGATATAGGTTATAACTCTCAGGTTTCGCTTGCTCTAACGTCCCAGAGGCCAAGTCGATCTGAAGACATCGCAACCGCTATGACACTCATACCGGCGTCTGCTGCGACTAGCGACAACTCGCGACACAGCAGTCCTACACCGAGCTCTTCCCGCATGGCTACCAATTGTTCTCTTCAGACGACCCCCGACACCTCCGGTCTGACACCTCTCTTATCAACACTGCCTCCTCAATTTACCCTACCCGAGGCAGCCTTGTCACGAGCTACAAGGTCTCCACCCACCTCGTCTCAAGGCGCCATGGTTGAGGCTCTCAATATGGGCAAAGCGCCTGGTCTGATGCGTAGGATATCAAGAGGCGCGCAGAACAAGCTCATACGGCGCCGTCCGTCTGCGTCGCATTCTAGCAGGCGGGATCAAAGCGTCGGCCCTGTCCTGGTAAGACGAAGGAGTGATGCCAGAGGTGTGACCGATAGCCCCGCTGACATGTCGGATCTGGAATATGACCTTTACGACGAGGAGGTATTCGATGACGGAAGCTCAACACTCGGCGCCGAAGACTTCAACAGCGCACTCGGAATGAATACACGTCGGCTTGCCTCCGCAGCTGCGAGCATAACTGGGACTGATAGCGGTTATGCACCAACTATATCTACCTCGCTTCAGCAAGGAATCTGGATGATCAAGATTACCAAGAAAAAGCAGAAGAGACTGAGAGTTTGGTTAGACGCCGAGTCTGCCAAGGTTTGCTGGAACAAGAACAATTCTTCGAAACAGTTCTACATTGATGATGTCAAGGACGTCCGAGTCGGCGCTGACGCCAGAAATTACTGCGAAGAGTTCAGGAACTCTGCCAAGGGCATCGTCGACCCGGAGAGCCGCTGGATAACGATCATATACGCAGACCCCGAGCACTGCAAAGGGCGGTCAATCAAGACTATGCACATGATCGCGCCTGACGACTACGTTTTTCGACTCTGGACTGATACGCTCGACAAGGTGTCGAGGAGCCGATTCAACCTTATGGCTGCCTTGGCCGGAACTGGCGAGAAGAGCATTAGAATGATTTGGCAGCGTGAGATGGTTAAGAAGAGCGCCGACAAGGAGGAAAGACTGGACATGGCTTCCATCAGAAGGATATGTCGTAGTCTGCAGATCGACTGTTCGGAGAATGCGCTTCGGGCACACTTTGACAAGGCCGACATCGATCGCTGCAGTTCTCTGGATTACCCCCAGTTCGAGGACTTCATGAGGCGAGTGAAAGAGCGGAAAGACATCAAAAAGATCTACAACGACATCAAGCCGAAGTCGGCTGCGACTATGGATCTCCCGACCTTCCTGAGCTTCTTGCAAACTGTTCAGGGTGTGGATGTTGCCAAGGACGAAGCACATTGGGACAGTGTTTTCGACAAATATTCCCGAGCACCAAGATTGAAAGCAGCGACGCAATCTAGCGATGAAGAGCCCACTCCAGGCATGAGCTTCCACGCCTTTCAAACATACCTCTACTCGGCGGCGAACCGACCCTTGCCTGCGCCCAAAACTGAGGAGGTGACTCTGAACAGACCTCTGAACGAGTACTTCATCTCCAGTTCCCACAACACCTACCTGCTTGGCCGCCAAGTCGCAGGCGAATCGAGCACCGAAGCCTATATCACCGTACTCCTGCAAGGCTGTCGATGTGTCGAAATAGACTGCTGGGACGGTCCTAACGGTCAGCCTATCGTCATGCATGGCAACACATTGACGACAAGCATCTGGTTCTCAGATTGCATTGCAGTGATCGCTAAGCACGCGTTCGAAATGTCTCCTTATCCACTCATTATCTCGCTTGAAGTGCACTGCAATGCTGATCAGCAGATCGTCATGGCAGAGATCATGAAGGCAAAGTTCGGCAACCATCTTCTGTTGGAGCCAATCGCGACGAACTCGGTCTCCCTGCCGTCACCCGACGAGCTGAAGTACAAGATATTAATCAAAGTCAAGGCGCCGCCGGAGACCGAAGAAGACCGGCAGGCAAGCGAGACTTCCGTCGGAGGTCATCCACCAAGAAGCTTTAGCTCACCAATCTCCCGGGCACCATCAACCGACAATACCAATGTGTTCAACTCTCCACTCTTGAGCAGTCCAGTGTCGACTAGCCCTTCCGATCGACCGTCTAACTTCTGGACAACTCCCAGGGGTTCCAACACGTCCACAAGCGGTGTCAGTCCGACAACTTCTGCCGATGAGAGCGACTCTGCGCTTGCAGAAGCAGAGAAGAAGAAGAGGAAGAACACGAGCAGGATCGTCAAGCCTCTTGGTGACCTGGGAGTGTACACTCGTGGCATCAAGTATACAGGCTTCAGAGCCGCCGAGGCCAAGGCTTACAACCACATCTATTCCTTCTCTGAATGGACGTTCGACAAGAAGTGCAACAACAAGGACGACGACCTCAAGGCGCTGATCGAGAAGCATAACAGACGCTATCTCATGCGTGTATACCCGGCTGGGAAGCGCGTGAACTCTTCGAACTATGATCCGCTCAAGTATTGGCGACGAGGTGTGCAAATGGCGGCGCTCAATTGGCAGACCTATGATCTCGGCATGCAGATCAATGACGCCATGTTCGCGGCCGGTGAAGATCGTACAGGTTACGTTCTGAAGCCGGAAGAACTCCGACAACCCAAGCACTTGCCGATCACTGACACTCTGATCGATTCATTGACCTTGAAAAAGAAGGGCAAGAAGCTTGTCAAGTTCTCCGTGGACATCATCTCTGCGCAACAACTGCTGCGGACAAGAGAGGTCAGTCACGACGTCAGCATCAATCCCTACGTTGAATTCGAAATGCACAGTGCGGAGGACAAGCAGCGCAATATCGCATCTGGAGAAGGTGGCATGGATGCCTCGGCACGTAATGGAGAGTCCGGCATTGGAGCACCTCTTCGAAAACGCACGAGAATCGTTGAGCGTAACGGCTTCGACCCGGTCTTCGGGGAACCCATCACCATGACTCTCGAAACAAGGTACCCAAGTCTGGTCTTCGTACGATGGACGGTGTGGAACTCTCCCGACGGGCGTAACTACAACAACGGCAACGTACCTCTCGCCACTTTCACGGCCAAGCTCAGCAGTCTGCAGCAAGGCTACCGCCACCTTCCTCTCTACAACTCCAATGGCGACCAGTATCTCTGCAGCAGCTTGTTCGTCAAGATCAAGAAGGAGGAGCATATCTCTATCGTCCAGAACGAGCCGTTCGATAGGACGTATGAGCCTTGGACCGCCGCGTCCGAGGCGGCAAGAGAGGTCCCAAAACTCAGCCGAGGCGACTTCTTCAAGCGCGTGTTCCAGAGAACACCCAGCGAGCGGAAGAAAAGGAAGGAACAGGAGAACGGCCACTTCAGTCGTACCAGTTCCGTTGAGAAGTGAATGTCCCGCACCTCTCACCATCCCCATCTTTGACGTACCGCAGCACCAAACCCACCGACCTGCTTATCTCTTCCTTGTACAATATTGCTTGCATGGATTATGGCGTTTGGCATGTTGCTTCAAGGACATGGAACACTGAGGCAGTCTCATTCGTATACCCCATCCATTTTACGGCGCACAATGGCTCGGACGCAACCGTGGAGTGGGATGTCACTCCAGGCTCAGATCGGGATTCGTTGGTTGTCTTCGGCGGAAGCCTTGATGGCTCATCTGTTTAGCGTTCTCCTGTACCTATACTACATGCGAGATCGGCATCGGCGGGAGCACTGATTCCTGGGGTTTCTGTACTTGATCACACGATTGCCTGTATCATGATCATTCTTCTTTGTGGTTTGGGAGTGAGAGAGCTTCCGATGCTGGCACGAAGAGGCAGTGTGGTCAACAGTCCGTCCAATCCGGATTGATTCAGGATCTACGCCGGGCGTGACGGGTTGTACTGAGGTAGTTTGGACTTTCGCCTGATTTCCGTACGTGGGATCCATCACGCCCGGCGTAGATCCTGAATCAATCCGGATTGGACGGACTGTTGACCACACTGCGAAGAGGGGTTGTTCGCAGGCGGGTCGGAAGAGACGTAGGACGCTTGCTCGCTATGAGGCTTGTTGTGCGGGTCACGTCAGGAAGCACATTGGGATCAACGAAAACAGGTCTTGGGTGCAGGCTGATGCCTGATCTCGTGCATCTAGATACGATCATTGCTATTGCCCAAGGCCTCCGCTTGATGAAACGTTCAGGTGCTGGTGCGAGTGACAGCTCTAACGACCCCTTGATGTACGTAGTTGCCTATCTACAACAGCACGGTAAGAGCGCCGAGGCCACCAGAGGGAGCCATTGACCCTGCATGCTCGGCGTCTGGCAGGAGAACAAGGTAAGGTACACGGCTCCCCGGCTGCTCTCAAGCGGTGCCTTGCCACCAACTCACCTGCCAAGCATCAAGCCAAAAGGAGAGGAGGTGAGGCGAGGTGGCGTCGCATCTGCTTTTGCTGCACGGCACTTGTCGTCCGAGAAATCGGGGCCGGCCACGTGGCTCCCGAGAGCCAACCTTGTCTCCACAACGCTCCTCTCCCCTTCCGTATGCTTCACTAGCACTCGCCCTGTACGAGGTATCGAAGAACAGGCCCCGTCATTCCGAAGCCGTCCGCAAGAGTCGGCCCGCACCTAATGCAAGCCTGCGTGGCCGATCTGACGTCTCACAATCCGATGTTTCTGACGGTGGTCGAGGAAGCCGGCGCACTATGTTGACAGCACGCACAAATAACACCGCTCCTGCTTCTGCTGGAGGCACCCAGTCCGCCGCTGCCTCCGCCAGGGCCGCGGCTACTCACAGGGATGTCGCAACTTCTGCTGCGCTGAAAAGGAGCGTTCAGGCGGCCTTTGAAGGTAGGCTTCGTGCGCCTGCTGTCGTGTACTACGTGTCACCGAACGTCCTTTCCTTATGCCAATATATCTTGGCGACTGTGCTAATGCGACGTTTGTCGCTCCCGTCACCTCACCGTCGTCAATCATTGTCTCCAAATATACCCGAGCTTCTACTCTTCGGTCCAGTCGTTGCTCGTCTTTGCATGCATATTCCATCTTGTTCCGCCTCTACACGTTCACACAGCTCTACTCTCTTTTCTAATAGTGTTCCACTCGTTTAGAATCACCGGATACTCAAAAGATGCCTTCATCAAATTACTCAACCAAGAAGCGAGTCGCCGATCGTTACAAAGTCGTCGGATTCATAAGTAGCGGCACCTACGGTCGAGTCTACAAAGCCCATGCCAAGCAAGGCCCTGATAGGAAGATCTACGCCAGAGATGGCAGGGAGATCCAGGCTGTCGCTATCAAGAAGTAAGTTCTGGCTAACTATGAGCGTTTTCCTTGCTAATGTCTTCGTCAAGATTCAAGCCCGACAAAGAAGGAGAAGTCCAGTACACGGGCATATCCCAGTCCGCCATCCGCGAGATGGCACTGTGCACCGAACTCGCCCACATAAACGTCATCTCTCTCGTCGAGATAATACTAGAAGCAAAGTGCATCTTCATGGTCTTCGAGTACGCCGAGCACGACCTCCTTCAGATCATTCACCACCACGCCCAGATCCAACCACAGGGGAGCCGTATTCCAGCCCCTATGGTCCGTTCCATTATGCACCAGTTACTGACCGGTCTGGTCTACCTGCACGAGGATTGGGTCATCCATCGCGATTTGAAACCTGCCAATATCATGGTAACGTCCCAGGGCTCAGTCAAGATTGGAGACCTCGGGCTCGCCCGTCTCTTCTACAAACCCTTGCACTCCCTTTTCAGCGGAGACAAAGTCGTCGTTACGATCTGGTACCGCGCTCCCGAGCTCCTTTTAGGTAGCAGACACTACACGCCCGCCATCGATCTTTGGGCTGTCGGTTGCATCTTCGCTGAACTGCTAGCCCTCAAGCCAATCTTCAAAGGGGAGGAGGCCAAGCCAGAGGGCAAAAAGACGATGAGCACGCTTGCACCATTCCAAAAGAACCAGATGGGTCAGATTATGTTGGTGCTTGGAGAAGCGAAGAGAGAGAACTGGCAAGTGTCGTACGTGCTCCTCAACAAATTCAGCGCTGACCAGTGTCTAGGCCGTTGTTGCCAAGCATGCCGGAGTACAGCCAATACATGGCGCTGCGAAACTCGAGTACTCGATTCCAGACTGGGATGGGTCTCAAGGCATGGTACGACGACAAGATGAAGCTATACCAGAGCGATCCCCATGGGACGCCTAGCGCTGAAGGATTCGATCTGCTCGCGCGGCTGCTGGAATACGATCCGAACAAGCGTCTCAATGCAAAGCAAGCGCTGAAGCATCCATACTTTACCAAAGCTGCAAAGCCGTCGGCTGCTGAGGTGACGGATGTCTCCGCAAAGCTATCGACTACTGCAGATAGTGGTGGAGTGCTAGAGAATTGTTTTCAGGGGCTCAAAGAGAAGTATCCAAGCCGCAAAGTGAGTCAGGACGACAACGATATCCGAACTGGCAGTCTACCCGGCACTAAGAGAGGCGGATTGCCAGATGACTCGTTTATTGGGAGGCCCGCCAAGAGGATGAAAGAATGATGGGAAAGCCCACGGACAGCGATAGCATTCCCGACCCTGAACCACACGACTACACAGCATCAAGATCTTGAGATGGAGGCAAAAATCCCTATCACCATTCACATGGCTGACCAGATAAGGTTCCAGATTTTCCTGTCGGGCTTCTCTCACCAGAAGACCATTACCGTCGCGCCCAAGCCCTGCTCAGATACAAGATCGGAATGCAGCTCGCAGTCATCGACGCCCTCTCCAATATATCTCAAAATCTGTAACCCCGATCCGGTGCCACCGATGATACCGCAAGATTCTACGGAGGCCTACGACGCCGACTCCGAAGATTCAGAATCATCGGGATCCTCAGCCACTCTGCCGGTAGCTCACCATGACTCGGATCGGGATTCGCCAGAGAATTCGGCAGCTTCTGGAGGAGCTCGGGTCGGCCGTCCACGTTACAGGGCTAATTCACCAATTTCCGTTGATATCAAGCCACGCAGGACCTACTCAGAGCCATGGTTCGGCACGCCGAGCCTCATAGACCGTCGCGACGCTTACTCCGCACCTGCCGATATTGTGTCCG
>NAJN01001556.1:0-10479 GCA_005059845.1 Cryomyces minteri
GCGCGGCGTGTCGAGGAGGTTGTCGACGTACGAGAGGAAGTCTTCTAGTGAAGAGTCATTGACCTTGGACTTTTCGGCGACCTGCATGGAGCCAGCGCCTGATACAGTGGAGCTCGCATCGACACTACATGTCCGTGCCTGGTCTTGGAGGATGATGTAGGGAGCCATAAGATCATGGCCCATTATCTCACCCTGAGCTAGAGGGCTGTCAGCAAGAAACATTTTAGTGACAGATACTCGAGCTCACAGTTCACTCCGCCAAACACTCTAAACGGCACGTCCACGTGTCTGACCTGCTGCTGTTCAGTCATTGGGCCCGGCCGCTGGGTTCCGATCGTCAAGTGATAAGAGACCTTCATTGCCCTGCCCTTGTGACTTGGCGGTAGTCCTCTAGGCAGGGTAAAGCAGTACGTGTAAGCTCTGCTCTCGCCAGGTGCTAGCCGTAGGTCGACGAACAATATAGACTGCGGCGTTGATAGCAAGGGGATAGTTTTTGTATTGGCCTGATTCCGCATCTCTCGTATGCTACTCGGCTCCCCGCCACCGAGCAATCCGCCAAGAGATTCTCCAATACTTCCCCATCCTAGGGCACCAAAGAGTCCGCTTTCTCTCTTTGACCTCTCCACGCCAACCACACCTCCACCACCCTGTCCGCCCAGCACACCCTTCCTCTTGACCTCTTCGAACGGTGCTTGGTTGACCAGAGAGCCATCCAGAGTAAACGAACCTACGATCTGTGCGTACCCTATCATCAGTACCTCAGGTGAATTTTGGTGGTTTGTAGGAGGCGTTTGGGATTTCTGCCGCGCATGCATGGGTGTTTGAGACCCTCGACGAGCAGACTGCGGCAGGTACTCGGATGCTAGTGTCTCGCTGGAGTTGTTGCTCATAGAGTGAAAGTCCACGCTGCTTCTGGGTGTACCGTTCATGCTGGAGGTAGATAGTATCCTAGATATTGGAGGCATGCCTTCCTGCCTATTAGACCGCTGCTCCGGCAGTCGCGGGGACTGTGATCTGAACTGCGACGCGTTCATCCTAGGGCCTGCACCAGGTCCTGACGGCTGCATCGGGTCGGGAGGGGAACTGTGGCGGGATGGGGGAGTCCCTGGAAATCTGAAAGCTTGAATGGACGAACCAGAAGACTTCCTCGGACTAGACAAAGCAGGCGTGTTGGGTGCCGTTCTGATACCTGAGCTGCGTCGGCCAGGTCTCATAGGTAGTTGGGATTCGCTTTGCGATTCAGCCAATGCAGGGGGTGTGGAGGCCTCATACAATTGCGACGGCTGTGTGATGGAGCGAGTCCCTGATAATACTACTTCTCGGTCAGTCTGACTACCACCTGCAAGGCATTGCGGGGTTTCTTACAGACCTGGTGGTGGACTTGCCAGTATCGATCTCCCAGGCATGACCTGCAGACTTGCAGAACGACCATGGCCTCTTGCTGACCGCTTAGCAGTACCAGCCGTGGTTTGTCTCCACTTGTCTTCACCGATGGTACCACTGCCGATGGAGACTATGGAGACAGATCTTCCATGCTTGTATTCTGGACGTAGAGCTCCATTGTAACTTGAGGGACCCGAACTCGGCGACCGTGGTTTGCCAGTGCTTGGCACGTTCAGTGACAGCGTAGGTCTGTGACCTCGTGCTTGCTCCGGTCGAATCTGAGTGCTGAGGAATGAGTTTCTGGACACCGTCGCTGCTGAACTCGAATGTAATGGCGTGACTTTTCTTGGTCTCTCTTCACTTGGCGCAGAGCCACTGTGTCTCGAGTTACGCGTTCCATCTCCTTCAGCTCCAGGTAGGGGCGCTACGTTCTTAAATGTTATCGTACACTCGATGTCTTCTCCAGCAAACACGGTGTGTTCCTTCCATTGGACGTATACACGGATATTGGAGGACGAGGATGAGGATGACATCGTGGGAGGAAGGAAAGCGATGGGAGAGAGTTGTCTCCGCAGTGTGAGGCTGGCATGACCGTGGGAAGATTGTGCAGCCGTTGAATCACATCACAACAATGTGTTGAACAAGAGATATACTAGAAAGTAAGCCGTAGAGTACAAAAGGAGTGATCAGAGTCATGTAGCTAATACGTACAAGGACCCGAGTCATGGCGATCAGCTTCGCATCGTGAAGTAGAAGAATGGTTGTCCCACAACAACAGCCATCTGTCTTTGTGACGACGTCGATGGTGATAATATCGATGCTGCAATGCACATTCCATCGAACGGCAGAGCACATGCAACCGTCTCAATTCTCACAACGTGTCGTATCAATACGAACATCGAGTGGACAATATGCCATCGTAGCTCTTCGGTATATGTTTTTCGTCGAGTCACTCAACACAACGCAGTATTGACGCTTTGTATAGTACAACAGATGAGACGCTATCAAACCACATAGGTTCAAGCCTGTGTAATAGGATGCCGCGATGGACGCTGTATAGAATCGCTGGAACCCTTCTTCGAGGAAGAGCTACTAGACGGATGCATGCGAAAAGCGCATTATAGGATTCGATCTGCAAGAGAACGCGCCCAAGGAACATCATCAGTAGACTCCTCTGGAGCATTGCGAGACCAGGCTGCTCCCCTGCCACCATCGTACGACTCTCCGCGCCCATCATTCAGCTCCCTCCTGCTACCCTTCTTCCACTTTGGCAGGGCTCCAGGCTCCGCTTTTCCGACCCCCATATCCCTCCACTTCTTGGGCGGTTTAGTGCCCAGTTCAACAAGGTTTGTCCAAATTTTCTCTCCGCGTTTGTCCCAGCGACGTAGCCTGTCCTCCTCTTCTTCCGCATTGGGCTTCCACTTGCTTCTCAGGATTCGCCGGATCGCCTCGGGTGACACTTTGAACTGTTCGGCCAGGATCGGAGTTGTGAACTTGTCAGGATACTGAGCGTGCAAGGCGCGGATGCCTTCGAGAGCATCAGGTGAGAGACGCTTGCGAGGAGCCCACTGTGCTTCTCCAAACTTTTCGGCTAGCGCAGTCTTCTGAACCTGCCATGGCTCTTTCGGAACATACTTGTAAGGTATCTGTGCATCTTTGCTTGGTGCTGCAGTGCTGGCCTCTATTTTCGGTACAGAAGGTCTAGGCTTGGACTTCAAGCTCTTCTTGAGCGCGGGAGGAGGAGGTAGTTGTTGTACATGAGTTGCAGACAGAAGGGCTTTACGCGCTAGTGCCTCGATGTTTTCTGCGTTCAGTTCGACCACTGCACTGCAAATGGCACTGTCCTCGGTCGCCGTTGCTGCATCCTCCGCCGGCAGCGCCCCACCCTCGATAGAATCTTGCATGTCGGTGATTGTTGCCTCCGGAACGCCATACAACTTGGAAACAATCGGCTGCTGCGCTTCGGCGACCTCGCCACGCAGCTGGATCTCTGGTTCGAAGTCTTCCGTGTCAAACATACCATCGGCCGCTACTGGAGCAGGTGGTGGCCAGTAGGGTGTGGTGTTCGAGCTTCGGTCGACGCTGGATGTAGAAGACGGGTCTGAACCCCTGTCGAACGGTACGTAGAAATCATCGCGTTCTAGCGTAGTAGGCGACACCGAAGAATGGAGTGGTCTTTGATGAGATTGACGGATCTTCCGCGAACTGTGGGTGCTGAATGCGCGCACGTAACAGGGTCGTCGCCGGGCTGCTGCATGGGAGGTTTGCGTTCGCAAGTCGACACCGGCGATCTGCTTGACAAAAGCCTCGAGGGTACGAGCGGAGCAGGCGCAAGACATGGTGGTGAGAGCCAAGCCGTTCTTGAGGCGGAGCACACGACTGAAGCTTGAGGCTCGCGGCAGCTTCAGGAGAGAACAGACGAGCTTTTGTTGCAGGGATGGCAGGGATTGTCACCGCCCGCGGAGGAATTCCACGCGTGTCAGATGTTTGCCCATGAGGCCATTCCTCTCATCCTCACGCACCACGAACCCTCATGGATCGGCTCGATGTCTTGGGATGCAGTCGTCGACCAACGAACACCACGATGTGGCAGCGGCAGCAGCAGCAGCAGCAGCAGCCGCATGCCCCTGCTCTGTCCGCCCGAGCATGCAGGTGACTGCAGCTTCACGGTGCACGGAATCGAGCCCCCGGTCCTCATGACGCTATTGATCCTATGACGGGCCGCGGTCAAGGGCTTGTAGATGCTTGCTCTCGACGAACTTCTTTGCCCCATTGCCTGCATATCCTATTCTTCGATACCCGTTCCACTTCGGTTCGTTCGAAGCCCGTGTCTTGCTCTGCTTGCTTCATCACGCACCATGGCTTGGCCTAATCCGTTTCGACGACACACTTCAAATACCCGAACGTAGGATCCCCGAGGTACCGTCACATGCTTTCGAGGACAACCAACTGAATCGGCTGCAGGTGTTGGGGCTATACTTTCGAGCTCACAGATGAGCATCTCACTGAAGAGCAGTGCTACCCGCTGAAACACTCGTACGACGTCTTGGCCGAAGAGTGCCTTGATCGGTTGAACGAGATCTCGCCACCGCCGCGATCCGCCTTACCACGCAACAACGGCAAGTACGCGGAGAAGGAGCAAGTACCTGGGGATAAGGGCGCACAGAAAGCTCCTCGTCGAGACTTGTACGCCCTACTACGGGACCATGCAGATACAGACGAGAAGCTCGGACAGTTGTGGCGGGAAGTCAACACCGTTCCTGATTGGGTAGACTGGGATCAGATAGAAAGAGGGCAGGATGTGTTCTATAGGTATGGTGGTGCGGCTCTAACGGGCCTTGCCTACCAAAGTCTCTTGGGTGGCATGGGCGCTGCGCGCGTCGTCGAGACCCTGGCAAGGACGGGAGGATTCTCTACGAAGGTCGCCAGGCACCGGCTGTTCGAGACGACCCAGCACATTCTACAATGCACGAAGTCGCTGGAATCACTGAAACCAGGTGGTGATGGTTTCGCTTCTTCGATCCGAGTGCGGCTTCTACATGCGGCTGTGCGACAACGCATCATGAAACTTGCAAAGCAGAAGCCCGAATACTACAGCGTTGAGAAATGGGGCATACCAATCAACGATCTCGACTCCATCGCAACGATCGGTACCTTCTCGGCCACACTCATCTGGCTGAGTTTCCCGCGGCAGGGCATCTTCCTGCGTGAACAAGAGATCATAGACTACATCGCTCTTTGGCGCTATATCGGCTACATTGTCGGATGTCCTACAGATCAATTCGAAACGCCGTCGAAAGCCAAAGCTGTCATGGAAACTCTCCTGCTTCACGAGATAGATCCTACGGAGACGTCGAAGATCTTGGCCAACAACATCATCAAGAGCTTGGAGGACCAACCACCTGGATTCGCGTCAGCGGATTTCTTGATCGCGAGCGCTCGATGGCTCAATGGCAACGAACTGTGCGATCGCCTAGGCCTTGCCCGACCTGGGATCTATTACTGGGCTTTGATGACGGGGCAATGCCTCTTCTTCATGGCAGTATGCTACGGCTACCGCTCAATACCGTATCTCGACAGGAGGAAAATCACAACGCTGAAGAGGATCTTCTACCAGATCATCGTCGAGAGCAAGTACGGCCTCGCAGGCACAGAAACGATGTTCGAGTATAAATACGTGCCCGAGTTCTCAACGATCACCGAGATGGGCGAGTCCACAGAGGCCAAGCTCCGGAACCCTGGCATTGAGCGGCGAAACCTGAAGACTTTGGTGATTGCTGTTGGCTTTGTTGGATTCGGAGCCTGGTGTTCACTGAAGGTGGCTTCCGGCTTGTGGCATGCTGTGTGGAGGTAGCAGGAGTCCAGAGGTGTATCGGAACGTATGCTGCGCTGACACTACTCATTATCCCTGCTTGGGTTTCGCTTCTTGTGCATACACGCATAGGTCGGCCGGGTCTGTTTTGCTGGAAGCGGAGTTGAAGCGTAGTTGAAGTGTTGTCTCGCAAGCAGTACTCGGGTTGATTGGGTTACAAGGCAAGCTCGCGGTACGTGTCGCAGCCTGTGAGCCATCAAAACAGCTGTTCGAACACTAGCCTGACGTGCTGCGCCCTACTGCACATTATACGAAGTACACCCCAGTCAAAGCAGCGCGGTTGGTCGTGGGCAACGAGGTACGTACCCGTACTTTTGCGCACGTCAATCCGCGGGCCTTGGGTACGTTGGTCGCGATCGACGCCAACTGCGGCACCCTGGAATTGATCCTTCCATCGCTCGCTTAATCGTGCTGGCTACTCGTAGTGGGATCGTGGCGTGCAGGGATGCCGAACTTCCTGCATGAACACCCCCTGCTCCAGCACCTCAATCACCTTTTGTCCCCGATCCCCCCCAGCAATTGCGGCTGCCGTACTCACCACCGGAGCTCGGTACCACCAATCCTGCCATCCCCAACTCCCAGGCCAGATGTCGAGCATGAGTAGGACCGTTCGGACTGCGAGAGGCGGCCTGCAGACAAGCTCCATCCGCTTCGCCTGCTAAGGTCAGACAGACACCTGCAGGGCAGGAAGTTCAGCGCGACGACGCAAGATGCCAGAGCCAGGCAGCGGCCCCAGACGAAGCTCGAAATCTGCACCGTCGCAGTCCGAGCGGCAGAAGCAAGAGCGGCGGGAGAGGGCAAAGAGCATCCAATCCTATACCCAGCCGCGCAAAGACCCAGATGCAGCACAGCCCGCTACCGTTGCTTCACCGCGACCTGGTCCAAAGGGTCGCACAAACTCTGCTCCTCTGGTCCAAGTACCTGGAAGCTATGCGGCCCTTACCAACTATGAGAGAACGAGACCCCAACGTGCGAGCGATCAGGCCGTGGCAAGCCCAAGCCCTCGCTACACGGCTGCTCAGCAATCGCCGACCTCTCCCTCTACCCGCATAGCTTCTGCGAATGTTGGAGATCCAGACAATGTACAGGATACACGGTTAGCTGGAGATAGCCCAACCCTTCCAGCCGCTCCTGTGAGACACTCCCTCCATGGCCGATAGAGATTTAGATCTGGAGCACAGTTAGCTAACGACGTGTTCACAGTTGTCTGATATCGAACCAATGGCAGAAATCAACATTGGTGTTCTCGGCGCTGCGGGGGTGGGCAAAACAACGTTTGTCGAGAAGGCGTTCGGTCTCCAGACTTCAATGTCTTCTTCGGCTATCAAAAAGACAATTCCAATTAACGGAAAGCCTTATATGGTCCGCTTACTAGAAATACCCTTCGACGACATCGGAGTTGAAGAAGATGCTCGCATCAGCTGGCCTGATGTGGTCAACGACGAAGAGATGTCACCCCTTGATGGGGCTCTTGCATTGTACGATGTTATGAATAAGGACAGCCTGGCAGATATTCCCAAGATGCTACGTGCGTAAATCTTCTCTTCTGTTCGGAGTTGTCTCATTCGTCTGGAGTGGTGGCTGCTGCTGCTTCTGTCGCGGTGGTGCTGACGTGTATACCTCGAGGTGAGCTGATGATCTTACGTCAACAGATGCTTTGTCCAGAGCTGCGCTTCCCTGCGTCCTCGTGTCTTGCAAATGTGACGTTCACCCGACCCTGCGGCAGATCGACCCGGCCACCATTGAGCAGAAGGCGAGGTTAGTCGTTAGTGGGATTGATACAATACAAACATCAATTCTATCTTCCGACAGTCACAGGCAGTGTGTGTCCACAATTTTACAGGCCATCTTTCAAGCCAAGCAGGGTAAGTGCTGCTTCTTCCTCTACACGTAGATCGGTGTGGTGTCACACGATCAGCAATCACGTCACGGTGGTAGTTGTATGTCACTGTAGCTGGGATCTGTCCCCTCCACTACCCCCACTGCCTAATCATGGTCGAGACGTGTTCCTAAAGCCGTGGGAGTGCGAGAACCTTTATTGACTCTTGTCCTCTCCAGGTCAAACCAGAGATGCAGCTGCACGACGTCGCGCTACGACATCCGCCGTCAGCAACAAGTCACCGCCCCCAAGCAGCCAATCCAGCCACAACCGGGCACAGTCTGAGTACTCGAGATCAACGGTAGATAGCCAAGTGTCTCCTCATATCGGTCGAGGTACAGACCCGTGTTCAAATCTTCGACCTGTCCGCCAGAAGTCCCAGCGGTCGGCACAAAAGTCGTTTTTGAATCTCGATGAGTCCGCCTCAAGTGGATCTTCCGACTCTGAAGACAATTCCTCAACTTCCGAGGACGAGCCAAATACTCATTCAGAAACGCCTTCAGACGAGAAGGGTTACTTGTTTGATAACCTTGTGGACCGTCTATTGGCACAACCCATGTCAAAGACCGACTCCAAATTTGCGGCCATCTTTCTTGCATTTTATCGAAAATTTGCCGCACCCTGCCGGTTACTTGAAAGTATCCTACGGCGATTTGAAGCTCTGGACCGTGATGCTCGCCCACACATGGTCAAGACAGTGTCACAGCTGAGACATCTTGCGATCATGGAGCAGTGGGTAAGCTCATACCCTGGTGACTTCGCACATCCATGGACTCGTCGAAACATGCGGCAGTTTGTTGACAAGATAGGCAGCAATCGGATCTACGCAGTTGCAGCAAAGGAAATGGGTCATGGTCTGGCCGTTGCGGCTCAGGATGATGACACGGACTGGGCGTTCAGTGACAAGACCTGTGACTGCACTGCCACGATTGACACAGCCCTTACTTCCTTGTCGTCAGTCACCACCCTTTCAGACGGATGTGAAAACGACGTTTTATCCGGTCTAAGTGACTCGGAACTCGGGCACAAGGATCCTCATCCGGGAACACTAGTGACTGTACCAAGGTCTACGAGCGGGTCTTCAAGCAGCTCGACGCAAACCATGCTCAATACTGTTGAGAGTGCACAACGGCAGGCTCAGTCGCTCACTCCGACATCGCAGACACCCTGCACGAAAGTACAGTGGCATCAACTTATGGAGATACCAGAGGAGATCATCGCCAAAGAGCTAACGCGCATCGACTGGGTGATGTTCTCATCGATACGCCCACGAGACCTCGTGCGCCACGTCAGCATGAACCCGCAAGAAAAGCAGGCGTGCAAGAACCTGGAGAATGTTGACCGGATGATCAGCCACTTCAACCACCTGGCGTACTGGGTGGCGAACTTCGTGCTGCTGCGTGACAAGCCCAAGCACCGCGCGCTGATGCTGGAGAAGCTGATGCGGGTGGCGCGCAAGCTGCGTGAGCTGAACAACTACAACGCTCTTGGCGCGCTGCTCGCCGGCATCAATGGCATCGCCGTGCATCGCCTCGCCGCCACGCGTGAGCTAATCCATCCAGCCGTGGCGAAGGACTTTATGAAGCTCGAAATCCTCATGGGCAGCCAGAAGTCGCACTTCGCGTACCGCCTCGCGTGGGAGAACTCGTCGTCGGAGCGCATTCCCTACCTGCCGTTGCACCGCCGCGACCTGGTGTCGGCCGAGGAAGGCAACCGCACGTTCGTGGGCGACGGCGGCGAGCGCGTGAATTGGAAGAAGTTTGAGATCATGGGCGAGGTCATCCTCGGCCTGCAGAAGGCGCAGGGCACGCCGTATCCGCCCATCGTGAAGAACGAGGACGTCAGGATGCTGGTGCTCGATTGCAAGCTGGTCAAGGATGATGATGTGAGTTCCAAATACGTGCCTTTCTAGTTTCCCTCCCCTCGAAGAGTTTCGGATCGGAGAACTAGCTTGCTGACCGCGGTGCCCTCTTAGGACCTCTACGACCGCAGCACCCAAGTCGAGCCCGCGGCCGGCGCTGGCGCTGCCGACACCCGCCGTGGTTTCCGAAACTTCTTCCAGCGCTGATCGACGCCTGAGGGTCCCATTGCCTGAGCAACGAACAGTGCATGCGCATGAGGTGACGTCAAAACGAAGAGAACCACACATTGGTTCAATGGGCGGTATCTTGTTTGATGTAACGAGCGTGACAATCTAACGGACGCACAAATCTATGCGCTTATGATAGCAACGATCTATACATATTGTATATAGAGCATATAGGCCTCGCGGCTCTAGTGAATGAATAGTCATGATATATACATCCGTGTGCAGTTCACCATTCATCTACGCCGCTTCTTCTCCAACCTTCCATCTCCTCCCTTTCTTCCTGTCCCCCTGTCTTCCTCCTTTCCTCGCTCACCCCTTCACTCACCCCTTCCCCTTCCCACTCCCACCCCTAGAACTTCTCCTGCGCCGGTCTCATATCCAGCTCATGCGTCCACAAGCACGGCTCCTGCTCATGCAGCCACAGATACGTCTTCCCGACCGCCTCGGCGCTCATCTTCTTTCCAGTCTTCTGCGCCTCCCCATCCGCATCCTCAATACTGCCATTCGCAATCGTATGCACCACATGAACACCCTTTGCGCTCATCTCGCGCGCCAGCGTCTGCGCCAGCTGCCTGACGCCCGCACGGCCCGCGCCATACGCGGCGAACTCGGCGTTGCAGCGCAGGGCGCCGAGGGTGCCGGTGAAGATGATGGTGCCCTTCTTGGCGGCGCCGTCGGCGAGCGGGGCGTCGCCGTGGTCGGCGAAGAAGCGCTTCAAGCTCTCCTGCGCGAAGCTGAAGGCGCCGCCCACGTAGC
>NAJN01001557.1:0-10440 GCA_005059845.1 Cryomyces minteri
GCTGCAGGTCGTGCGATTGGTTCCTGACGTATTTCCCGCTCCTTCGACTTACCATCCCCTTGGTCATCCACGGCTGATCTTCCTTTTTGACCGGTACGGTTGCCTCTGATTCCACAGTAGGTTTGATAGATAGCGGAACCTTGCGTCTGATGAGCTTGCCATCGACGATCTCCAGGAACGTACTCTTCTTTAGACTGGCAATCACAGCTGTGTGTGGTCGGTACCCGCGCATCTTCTTGAAGCCGCAGATGTGCTTGACGCTGACCGGTTTGTTCTCGGCACCGCCACATTTGCCGAGCAGGTGTGCATCACTGGGTAGGTTCTCGTCGGAGAAGTAGTACTCGACCTACACGAAGTGTCAGGCTGGCAGACGGTAACGGGGGATAGATCACTTCGGACCTAACGGCGAATCTCTTCACCTTCTGGGTGTTCCTGCTGCTCTTGCTGGGCCGTGAGCATTGGAGTGAAGGGGACTTGACCTTCCACGTTGGTTCCGTTCACTTTGGGCTCTTCAGTAGAAGTGCCGCCGGGCGCCTCTGCCGCATGGTTCTGCTCTTCCGAAGACATGAGGGATGAGTGGAGGTGTCAAAAGCGTGAGTGGGGTATTGCTATAGCAGGAGAAGATGGTCTGGACGAGCCAACGTATGAAGGTAAAAGGAGGAGCTCTGCTGATTGAGCAGACTGACTGGGTCAGGAAAGGGAGGGAGGGAGTGAAAGAAGCTCTCCCGACCACGAGCTGTAACAGGTGACTGTCAATGAGTGCAAAGGAAGGCGGAAGCTCTACAACGCTCAGTCTGCCGCTCTGCTTATATCAGTCAACAGCTAGACGGGTAGTAAAGACGGTTGTTTGGTGTCTTGTGCAGCAAATGTAGTCCAAGCAAACGGAACTGCTCTCTCGTGCAGTCGAGCCGGTTACGTGCAGCTTGCAATTGGAAGACGCTGCCTCTACGGCGGTGTGCAGTTCCCTCGTATCATGCACAAGATGCAGCAAGCGCCTGCGTTTCATCCACATGTATTGTGTATTGACGGATGGAAGGGCGAGCAAACGGATCTCTGGTTGAGTCAGTCTCATGAGGCGCGCGAGTCAGTTGTGCCCTGATTGCATGTGCTTTCCCGTGCACTCCCTCTTTTTACCTTCCTTCTACACCTTCGACGTCTTCTCTCCCGCAAACGGACAAAGGCTGAGGCTGGCCGCAGAAGCGTGAAGGGGGGCTTTGCACCCGCCGTGTCGCGTGCTTCTTTGCCCTCAATGGCTTCCTCACTCGATCCTTCTTCTCTCGTCGCGTTCGAGGATGCAGCAGCTGGCCAGTAAGTTACAATCGCTCCCACTCCTCAACGCACTACCTCTGACTCTCTCAGCGATGGCATTCTCTCCGACTCAACAGGAGACCTGTTCATTAAGCCCTGCACGCCTGCTGAAATCGCTTTCTACGAGTCCTCCCTAGCCTCCCATCCCTCTTTCGCAGCTCTTATGCCCACGTTCATGGGAACGCTACGACTAGGATCGCCCGACCAGACACTCGCAGCCCAAGCCTCAACCTCAGGAGTCACTCCTGGAACTGCAGCATCCCTCCCATTGTCGGATCCAGGTCTCTGGAGAGGAAAGAAGCTAGATACCCAAACAGCGATTGTGTTGGAGAACGTGGCTTCAGGCTTCAGTCGCCCGAACATAATGGACCTCAAACTTGGTGCTCGACTCTGGGATGAGGATGCCCCGCCAGAGAAAAGGGCGCGGTTGGACAAAATAGCGGCCGAGACTACCAGCAGCTCGCTCGGCTTTCGCGTAGCAGGTATGAGGGTGTGGCAGGGCGCACGGGGTGAGTGCGTAGATGAGAAAGCTTCTGAGGATACGGTATCACAAACGGCAGAGGGTGGGCAAGCAAAAGACGCGAAGGGAGAGGGAGGGGACGATGGATACAAAGTTTACGACAAAATGTACGGCCGCAAGTTCACTGCAGACAACGTCAAGGAAGCCTTTTGGGAATACCTCCGATCGTCTCGCACTGGAGTTGATGAGAGGCTGGCAATCGGTCTTATCAAGTGCTTCCGCCTTGCCAAGCGCTTCCACGATGACGTTTCAGCCATTGAGGAATGTTTAGAGCAACAAGAAAGCCGCATGATCTCCGCCAGCGTCCTGTTCGTCTACGAAGGCGATCCCACCACGCGCAACGAGGCCTGGGCAGTGGCCGAGGAATCGCCAAGGTTCCAGCCCGGAGCGCAGGCCGAAGTTGACTCGGAAGTGAACTCCGCTAGACAGGGGGAGACGGACAACGACGGCTCTTTGGATGAGGACGATGATGATGACGATGATGACGACGCATCGCCTAAGCTCTCCGTTACAAAGATGATCGACTTCGCGCACGCAAAATGGACCCCCGGCCTCGGTCCGGACGAGAACGTGCTGCAGGGCGTAAGGAGCATCAGGAAGATTCTGTTGGAAATCTTCATTGCCCTTTTCAAGCAGTGGAAAGAGCAATTATGATACATTTTGTTTATCAAAGGCGATGCAGCAAGCCTAGGGTGTCTGCTTAACACTCGCCGAAGACGCTTATGCGGAACCGAACCTGACGATGAGGAGGACGCTGTGTCGCGAAACTGGAGCCAAGAACGGGATAGGAAAAGAAACAGCATCTGTATCATCTCCTCAACAGCAACAGCATGGTCGGGGCTGACCACTCGATTCTATACCACCTTATGTGCTCCGGTAGCGCACTTCTGCAACGAACAGGTTCCAGCTCATCGATTCAGCGCGGAAGGGACACTAAACCCGTCCCTGCGCTGCATTGCACGCTCTTCCCTTTTTTCCCACTCTATGAACACGAGCGATTGCAGAGTCGCGAAGTGGCTCAGAGAAGCACAAGACGAGGCCCAGCTTGCGCAGAAGAACACCCATGACAAGGACGAAGGGCTACTATTACTGTCGACATCTACAAAGATTCATGGCGTTCGCGTTCTGAGGCGTGTGTGGTCGCAGAGCTGAGATCTGGAAGACATCGACTGCTGGGCATGACTGAGTGTTACTTCAGCAGTGGTGGTCTGTGTCGGAACGAAGCTGGAGGCATGGACAGGAGCGGCATCGAGGAAGATGAGGGTGGGGGTGAGAGCGGACCATTTGGATTCGTTTAAAGGGGCTGTGGTGGAGTGAGACCGGCTGGCAGGGCATCCAGAATGGTGGCGGTTGGCCATTTGGAAGGCACATCAGACTGGTGAAGGCACGGCCAGAGCTGATCATGAAGCCTCGATGTTTGATCTGTCATTTGATGTTGATGAGGTAGGCTACCACGACACCACTGTGTACGTTAATGAAGGTTGAATGAGGTTTCTTTCATCCAAATGAAGACGCGGTATGTTGTATTCCGGAAGTGACAGATTCGTTCTTGCAGCGTATCTCAAGAGTGAGTAGAACGAAAGTGTTTCCAACAGAAAACAATTTGGTAGAGTATTGCGCCTGCCACTTCGCCTATCGAGTTCGCCGACGTCGACGCTCCTCCACCTCCCGCTCGACGTCAGCCATGTCCATCCTCCCAGGCCTAGGCCTCTCCGCACCGCTCGCCGCACCACCACCTGCACAGCACCAGTCCTCGCGCGTGCAAGAGCTGCAAGCCGAGGCCGAATGGCGCTTCGAAGTCGCGTTCGGCGCGTCCGTCAAGGTGAAGCTGCTGCACGGCACCGCCGAGCTGTTCGGCACCGAGCTGGCGCCCAAAGTCACCTACACCTTCGCCGGCACCAAGGCCGCCATCTTCACCTGGCATGGCTGCGCGCTGGAGATCACGGGCGAGTGCGAGAGCGAGTATGCGGCTGAGGAGACGCCGATGCTGATGTATCTGAACGTGCACGCCGCGCTGGACAATATGCGGAAGGGCAGTCCCACACGCGTATGTCCCATACCGTACAGCACAGCGGCCACCCCTTCTCTGCCGTGGAACGAGGCTGATCAGTATGTGTGCACGCAGGAAGGACCACGCGTGCTCGTCGTCGGCAAGGAGAACGCCGGCAAAACCAGTCTCGTCAAGCTCCTCACGGCCTACGCGCTGAAAAGCGGCAGCCGCCCTACAGTGCTCAATCTCGACCCGCGCGAAGGCGTCCTCAGCATCCCCGGCACGCTGACCTGTACGACGTTCGCGTCGATGCTGGACATCGAAGATGGGTGGGGCAGCAGTCCCATCTCAGGGCCGACGGCGCTCCCTGTCAAGACACCGCTGGTCTACCACTTCCCGCTGGAGAGCCCCGAGGAGGATCCGAAGATGTTCAAGCCCGTGGCGACGAGGATGGCGCTGGCAGCGACCAGTAGGCTGGAGGAAGATCCGGAGGCGAAGGAGGCGGGCTTCATTATCGACACCCCGGCTTCTGTTAGTAGTGCAAGGGGAGGGTACGAGAATATCCAGCATATTGTGTCCGAGTTTTCAGGTGTGTGCTATCAACACTACACCACAGCTCTCCACCGTTTGTCAAACACAAGAGACCGTTCCCCCAACCCAACTAATATCCCTGCCCTCCAGTCAATCAGATCCTCGTCCTCGGCTCCGAACGACTCTACAACGACCTAACACGCCGCTTCGCCAGCGCCCCCTCGTCCAAGCCCGCCGACGAAGCCGTCAACGTGGTGCGGCTCGACGTGTCCGGCGGGTGTGTGGAGCGCGACCGGGCGTTCATGAAGCAGGTGCGCGAGGCGCAGATCCGCGCGTACTTCTTCGGCGACGTACGGAATACGCTCAGCCCGTCGACGCAGGTGTGGGATTTTGAGCAGCTGCGGATCCTGAGAGTTGTCGATCGTAAGTCGAGCCGTCCATCCCCCGTCAGTGTCTGTGGAAGCTCTTGTGCAGACACCCCCTATCACGCAGTTGCGCACATCGCCGACTCGCACGACCAACCCACTAACCTTGGACCCCCACTCAGCCACCGCAGCCCTCAACCCCTCCTTCCTCCCCGGCGACCACTCGTCCACCGCCTCCTCCTCCCTCCCCATCTTCGAGTCGACACTGCCCTCCCTTCAACTCCAAAACCAGCTCCTCGCCACCAAGCACGCCGACCCCGCCGACTCCCACCCGGCGATCCGCGACGCCACGGTCATGGGCTTCGTGTATGTCGCCGATGTGGACGAGGCGAAGAAGAAGGTGCGGCTGCTGGCGCCGAGTAGTGCGCGCGTGGAGGGGCGGGTTGTCGTTGGGGGCAGTTGGCCGGAGGGGGTGGGTGATTTGGTGGCGTAGTGTAGAAGGACAAGAAAAGAAAAAAAGGGGGGGTGGGGACATTGTGGTACACAGGCTTGGGTAGAACGGAGAAAGCAATCGAAGTCACCAACACTTGGAAGCACGGATGCAAGCATGCAAGCCGCCCCAGCTGCAGACCTCGTGCGCCAACAACTCGATGTCCGCTACGCCTTTTTGCAGACTACCCGACTGATGCAACTGCGGCTCCTCGAATCGTCAACCCGCCGCGGACCCGAATACCTCGACCTGCGACCGTGAGGACCGCTCCCTATTCCTCCGGCGCTCCTAGGCGGCTAGACTCGTACACGCGGCCGTCCCGCGATGGAGAGGTAGAGGGCAGCGCGATAGCATACACCGTAACACGCCGCATTCACGGTAATCCTACAATTTGAAGACACGGGTGCGGCATGAAGTCTCGTTACACACACATGCTACGTGACCGACCCGTTTCTTGCGAAGAGCGCCTTGATGCCTAGCTCAGCTTCCATTCTCCCCCTTCTTCTACTACCTCACCTCCACCTCCGTCTTCACATCCTCCTCGTCCTCCTGCTTCCGCACCAGCGCGTAGACTACACTACACGTCGTACGAACCTGTCGACGCCCCAAGTCCTGCGCCTGCGTCTTCTGCTTCTTCTGCTTCTTCTGCCCCTTTCCGCCTCTGCCTCTGCTTGTGGCACCCTGGGTCGAGCTCAATGCATTGTTCTACTGCTCCAGCACGCGGATACTTGGCGAAGTGTCAGTGCAATTGCGCAGACTCGGTCTTGGCTGGCGCGTCAAGACGGGGCCTACAGCGCCTGTGGACAAGTATCGAAGTGGTCGGACTCCAGGGGTGAAGACCATCGACGTTTCGGGAAGCCCCTTGCGCAGAGACTGCAAGAACGCCGAGCCACCCTAGAACTCGCCAGTCAGCACGACGTAGTTTGTGTTGGTGCTGGCATTACTGACGAGCGAAGGGAGCAGGGCTGGGTGCAGTTCTTGCACTGTCAAACCGCGAGACACACTCTCCGAACCATGAAAAGCAGGGATGCGTTGTATGAGTGACGGGTGTGAAGGGCGGGCATTGACGGCAAACCCGAAAGGTATGTAAAGCTGGTCAGTATGCAGATTCGAGACGCAACTTGTGCATCGAGTGTTGCAAGAACGGGTGGGATGTGGAAACGGGGTTCATGATCTCTTTTCTGACAGATCAGATTGAGCAGCATGGCCTCACCGTTCGTGAGTCAGGGGGACTGCGGCGATGCCTCTTGAGAAATCTTGAGCAAACAACGACGTCAGGCTAATAGAAGTCCTGACTAACTGGTGGTGCATCGATTGTGTAGTCGGTAAGAACGCTTCCACGGCAGGAATGAGTGGAAGAGTTGGAGACACGTAGGAAATGTAGGGAAGAGAAGTGAGCTGAGAAACGAGGAAGGAACAGGAAGCAAATGAGACCTCAAGTATTCGACTTCTGGGTCGGCGGGCCCCTCCTAGTTCTGTCCACATCACTATTTCTGCAAGAAGTAAAAGGCAGGCCGGACCTACCTATAGCGGGGAGGCAGTACCCAAGATCTCATCTGTTCACTATTGTAGACTAATCAGAGATGCAGACCACACTTTTAGCGACTGCCACGGGTATTCAGAATATCACATTCAGCGATCCCTAAACACGTCCTTGGAAGAATTTCACTAGTGTGTGTATGAGCGATAGGACGTGTCCTCTACCACAATAGGTAGACGGTCAGAGTTTCGACGAATGTGGATCGGTGGAAGATGAGTTGAACGTTGGATTATGTCAGATTTTTGCGATGCTAAAAACGTAAAGACCTCCACCGCTACCAGACAGTAGCTCCTATCGGACGTTAGGATGTGTTGCAGACTTAGAGCGACGAAGATCATGAATTGACGTTAGTATGTTGTTCACTTCGACTATGTGATGTAGAGTCGATGATTCCGCAGATCTCGTTGCATTTGCAGTCACGTGGTCATTCAGCACCCTCGTTACAGAAGAATCATCACCCGTTCACGTTCTTTGCAGAGTGGGCAAAACCATTGGTGGTGCGCAGTAGCATGATTACCTGCCGATGTACCAGCAAGAAACGCTCTCACACGATCCCGAGACCAGCAGCAACAGAAGCAGTTCTCTTTCATAGGTGCTGCGAACGCGAAACGGAAAGCTAGCAAGAGCCCTATTTACAAACCCAAACGGAACACATAACCAGACTCGTCTACTTCGTTCTGATGTGCTTCAGTCTTTTTGGGCTGTGCAAGAAGTTGTTCGCGTATGCCTTCGGCACAATCCTCCTCTCATTTGGCTCCTGCACAAAATACTCATACCCCTGCTTGTTGGCAAAGTCGATGGCGTCTTGCTTGGTGTTCAAGTTGAGATGGGTGCCCTGCATGAAGTCGGCCGAGGACTGCCAGCCCATGAGCGGGTTCTCCCACCGGTGGCCCTTTTCAAGGACATCCCAGTCCATGCGCCAGTGGTGACCATGCCATGTCCCGCTCTGCGTAGCGGTTTTGGCGGGACGGTAGATTCTGAGGGAAACATGAGTGATAGTTCGGCAAGCATAGGCAAGCCTCTACGTGTGACGTAGGGGTGGGGGATAGCATTGTCTGACCGGACGGTGCGGGCTTGCAGCTCAGTAGGGGCGCCTGACAGCACTGCAGCTGCTACAGCTTCACCTGGCTCACTGCCATCCATTACGCGCATAGGAATTGGTGAGAACTTTCTACAGATGTGTGTGAGCTATCCGCAGCTTCTGGCTGGCTTGCGTGGAGCTCTCACGATGTCCTGTAATCGACAGCTACGTCGTAGTCTGGCTTGTGTCGTGGTGCACCTTCTGCTGGGCCCTGTTGTCTAATCATTGCTGAATCGCCGGGCTTTGCGGACGGCGCATCAGAGGTAGAGGACTTGGGGTCGGGTTGAACTGAGCGGTCGTGGGCGCCTTCGTCAGCGTAAGTGCGAGCTGAGGCGGGACCTAATCTTCGGCTTGCGGGTCTCACTGCTGCAGCGAGCAGCCTCGCAGTCGCAGGTCTGGGTAGGAGAGGCATTGTTCGTGTGCTTGTGCTGGAGGTGTTGTTGCCAATGCCCGACTGGATGATGTTGTCGGAGCTGCACGTGATCTGGAAGTTGAGAAGCGGGCTTGGCTTGGCAACTCGACCTCATCGAAGGCTTTCCGTCCATCCATTGCGCAATAAGACTCGAGCACTCTCCTCTCTACTAAGAAGGTACGAACTAGGACTGGCCGTACGTGGCGTCTCTCAGGCGTGCGTGAGGACTAATCGAATGAAGACCACCCACCATGAGCTTCATGCAAAAGCGCGGTCTCTCGACCCTCATCCCTCCTAAGGTAAGCAGGCCGGACAGTGTCGGGCCTCAATTGAATGCTAACAGCAGTTCGCAGGTTGCATCCCCGACTGTGAGTACCTACGGATTCGCACCAACGTCGATCCTGGTCCGCCGCACAGGTTTCATCTGTCGCCCGACATCAGACGCGAAGCACCTTATACCTTGAACAACGAACACAGGTACTCTGCAATTTCAGAGAGAACAAAAGACTAAGAGAGTTGTACATAGGGCATTGGAGCAGCTCAGGATGCCGTGCGCATGCAGCGAGTCGTGAGCTTTTACGAGAAGCTTCCGCGAGGACCGGCTCCCGACCCAAAGCCGAGGGGACTATTAGGCAGATACCAGGCCAGATACATGGGAAAGAACCCATCAGCAATGCGTATGATTCCCCATGACCGAGGTGGGCTTTGGTGAGTGAGAACGAGAGGAGTTGACTCAAGCGGTGGCGTAGCTATTGTCCATGTCATTGGTGGTCTCATGTTGCTCGGATACATCCAGAACTACTACTTCCATCTCCGTAAGTGTATCGACATCTGCGCTGGAGTTTGCTGTCTAAGTAACATCTTGCAGGTCACCACAAGAACAATGCCCACTAGAGTTGACGTTTGCGTCTGGAGGAGGATTAGGACGGGAATGGACCAATGACAGGCGGCGTCTGCAGATGTACATACTTTGATACACAGCGACCGAACCTCTGACAGTATCCAACATCGTGCGCGAACTGCACGTAGTACGACACGTAGTACGAGCTGCAACGCTGAAGAGGTTGATCTACGTACCGTGACGTCTGGCATGTCCCTGGTCCTCTACTTGTTGCACGGAGAATTACCACACTGTCGTATCTGTCCCAAGTCTAGCAGGCCACATTTAGGCATTCGTCGTTGTGACCTTGCTGTCGTGGCGCTGCCGAAGTGCGCTTCTTCGTTTCCGACTCACCGCGGCAGAGCTCGGAGTCTTGGCGCTCGCACGAGCAGCTCACAGCCAGCACGGGACAACCTCACTTCGTCCTCTCCTTGCCCATCATCGCACACGGCGCGACACACCCTTCGAGCCGGCTGCTCTGTTCGCCCCAGGGCCTCCTCTGCGAAGAACTGGAGCTCGTTCCTCTTCCACCCCGAATCTCCCACGCGACACCCGATCGCCGCACCTGGGCCTTCCTTCCACCGCGACAACCTTCACGAAGCTGCGGAAGCTTACTACGGGACGTGACCACATTGCCTGCGGAAGCGCCTACACCATCTTCGTGGCGGCTTCTAGTCTTTGACACCAGGTACACGCTCGTTCAGTTCAGCCTGTTGACACTCCATGAAGGGCGCCGCTGTGCGGATCACCTCCAACTGCTCCTCCTACCCAACATACATGTAGTCAAAGGCGACGTATCTGACGAAATGTGCATCGCTGCGCAAACAGTCTCGGAAACTGTTATGGCAGAGCAGGACAACCACAACGATGTGGTAAAATCAGCCTTGTCAGTGAGCGGTATCTCGCTCACTGACACTCATGCGACACAAGTAAACTCGTTCACCATCCGCGACGATGAAGTACGACCAGCCGCGATATCATCGACATCACTCGCTACCGAGCAACCCACTTCAGCCGCGAGCAGCGCTCCTGCGTCAAATACACGAAGCTTAGATATGACCGGGAAGGCTTTTGACGATGACACAAGTGTAAGTGATGGTGACAAGTGGATCTCCTTCCGAGGGCTGATCGAGAACAGCCTGCAGTCATTGTACTGGACCAACCACGAGTCGAGGGAGAAACTTCAGTTGAGCCGGCAGAAGTCGTACTGAACGGGTACGATTTGCCCGCCCCGGGCATGGAAAACAACGTGAACAACGTTCTGCAAGATGGAGGCACCGGATCAGATACAGACACAAGCAGAGCAGACAACTCGGATCACTC
>NAJN01001558.1:0-10432 GCA_005059845.1 Cryomyces minteri
GGGATCGACTCGCCGAACATGACGACCGCGGGCTTCAGCACGCCCGCCGTCGCGCCCGCCTGCCACGCGCCGTCCGCGTCGACGCGCACTTCTGCGCGCCTGCCGTCCGGCAGCACCGGCGGCGTGGCCAGGCACGTCGGGCAGGCTGGGTAATGGAAGGTGTGGAAGGGCGCTTCGGGCAGGTCGACGTCGCCGTCCGGGTTGGTCTTGAGGCCCTTCTTGCGCCGCTCGTCGGCGTGTTCGGTGTCGAGGGCGCCGGCGGCGAGCATTTCGGCCAGGAAGCTGGCCCACGTCGGGTTCAGGGCGGCGAGCTGGGTCTGGAAGGCGGTGCGCGGGTACTCGTTGCGGCAGCTGAGGCAGACGAGGGAGCGCAGGTAGCCGTGCAGCTCGAGGGTTGGGAGGGCGGGGTGGGCGAGCGGGTGGAAGGAGTCGACGTCTGGAGTGGGAGGTTGTTGTCAGTCGAGGATGTGCCGTTCGCAATGCGCCTATCAGGAAGACAAAGAGCACGGGCGTGCGTACTCTGCGTGATGACGCTGCTCAACCTCCCCAGCTCGCCCAACCGCTTAACAGCCGAGTGCGCGGCATTCGGCTTCGCCCTGTTCAGATTCGTCCAGCCCAGAAAACTGCGCGCCCAGTATCTCTTCCTCGCGTCGTGGTTCGCGCAGAACTCGTTGTAGTAAATCGGTCTGTACGTCTTGTTCAGGGTGTAGGTGCCGTTGGTGCCACGATAGTCGGCCAAGCCGCTGGCTACCGAGATGCCCGCGCCGGTGAGCAGGACCGTCTGGTCGTTGTGCGGGGCGGGGTGCGTGAGGCGCGGGGAGGGCGGCGCGGAGAGGAAGTCGTAGAGAGCGGCGATGGCGCCGGTGGTGGTGGTGGCATTGCGCGGGACGATGGTGGGTGCGGGGAGGGGCGCCGTGTAGGGAATGCGCATCAACGGCATAGAGACGACATGGTGGTGGGAGTAGGGGGTGGGCAACGATGGAGAGTAAGTAAGGGCTCGAGAAAGGATGGAAGCCTCTTCGTCATCACTGGCACTGCGATTGGGCCGGCCCGAAAATTGAGGCTCGGCGGGAGTGCAGCCACGAAGGGGGACAGGGACAGGGACAGGGACAGGGCAGCTTCGATACTGTATTGTGGCTGTCGTTGCCATGTAGAAGCGCAACCGGATCAAACACTCGTTGCGATTGACCGTTCCATTGTCTGAACTGGGTCTCTGCAAGTCATCACAGGTCGCAATATGAAGCCTTCGCTCGTGTCCTCCCTGCCCGCCGAGGACATCTAGATGCTCTTTGTTCCGAGCCACGTGAGTCCAAGCATTATACTCAGGGATCTGCAAGAATAGGAGTGGACTTGATCTATGCGTATGACTATCTACCTCTCTCGTCGCTCTCCAGCTGTGACCAAGCGAAGTACTGTGCCGACTGCGCAATCCAGTATTCCATAGAAGGACGACTATGGCAGCCCAAAGGTGGGCATGGTGTCACGTAAGGCTGCGGCGCCTTGCTTCGCTCTGGGATGTGAAGTGATAGTGCAACTGACGGCAACGAGGAAGGCCTAAGCTGTGACGTAGTTCCGGAGAAGCACTCGACTGAAAGACTCAGCTCCGAATTCACGGCAGTGGTGCTGTGTGGTGGGAGGTCGACGGGCGGTGGTATACCCCAGCATAGTGCTGAACTCATCTAGGCTGACAGCCTTGGCACTGCTGGATGAGGCCTTTCTGCGTGCACGCTCTCGTCTGGCATGCCTGAGTGTTCGTCAACGGCACATCGGCCACTTGGCGATGATCTCCATGCTATAGGATAGACTTCTGCGAGGTTGGTAATTTACCAGTTGTCTAGCAAGCCTATCCAGAAGCTTCAGTGCGGCTGTCGAATGTTTGCCGAGGCTTTCCAGGACTCATATCGCCGTGACTCCAGGAAACCATGCACTCCCGATCCTCTCCACTTCGTTGATAAACCTCCGGCTTGTGATTTGCGTCGAGCCCAACCTGCGCTCTGCGTTAGCCACAGAAGGTGAATGGTGGTCAGGGTCGTAAAATGGGTTCCGTAGCAAGCCGATGTATGCGGACTGCAAAGCTCGAAATGCCTGAAAAGATCAGTATAGGCCTGCTGGTTCACTGAATGGTGTGTTACTGACCGGTTTCAAGTCAGCATCTCTCAGTCCCACAATGGCGCTGTTCCTTGAATCGGTCGCACTTGTGGGTCGGCCTTCCATGTCAATCACAATGACGAACTTGATTCCGGTGTTGGTGAGCCAGCCATACATAGCTAACCGTTCATCGACAGCCTGGAGAAGACCGAAGTCTTGGTCTACGGTCTTGTGCGACGCACGAGCTTCAAAGATATCCAGACATGATGAGAGCAGGAAAGAGAATTCTAGAGCATCTCGCTTCCCATCCGGAAAGAGAGAAATGTGAAGAGGATTGTTCTAGTAGGTCTCAGCTCCCGCGCAATCTACAGAACATGGAGACTTGGGTCGAATGGGAAATTGACGCTCGTACCTGCTTGCCGATGACTCCAATACATGCAACTGCAGGGCTTCTACCTGCCATCGAAGCGGCCAAAGACTATCTGTGCTGCAACAAGGCAGTGTTGTGACTTCCAAAGACAAAGATCTGGAGCCTCTAGATTCGATGCCCTAGCTAAATCTAGCCGGGTTATCAGTAGGGTAGGTAAGGTACCACAATTCATGCAGGTGAAGCGTCTCCCAGCGCCTGCGGAAGAATGGGGATGGAGACGGGCCGAAGCCGTTGCAGGAGATCGTGCGGGCTAGCGCCCAACAAGGCTTAGCGCGCCATCAGCTTCACCTTCCACTTAACGCGACTGCCAAACAGGCGACGCTCACATTCACTTAATTCGATCTGCAGAGAGTGCTCATGTTGCAGAACCCCTCTCGCTCACCAGACTGCACGCGCCCAGGATAGCGGCGACGATACCACGGCGCAGAAGCCTATTCATCCCCTGACACCGAACGAACGTCGGCTTCACCTTACAGTTTGACAGCATCCCGAACTTGACACTGCCCTCTCCGCGTCCATCAATGGCACCGATACCTGGAACACCCAGAAGACGCGTAGGCCGCTCTTCGGTGAGGCCGCGCACGCAATCGGAGAATCTCGCTGCGCCAGACTCCGCTCCACCAAGCAAGCGGCGCAAGTACGTGCCTGGTGGACCTGGCGGTGGAGGCAGGTTCATTGACCCCGAAGGGAACGCGCAACCCGTTGGAGGAACAGGCCCAGGTGGATACGCCTACACAGGACCCAGAGGTCGAGTGGGCCGCATGAACCTGGAGAACGGTGTCGTCCCACCCTCTCCCAGCACTGCTCGCACAGCAACATACAGTAGACCACGAAGAGAGCGGCCTCCTGCCAGACCACGCTACAGCTCGGCAGCGGCGGCGGCACAAGCCGCCGCTCAAGCAGATGGTTACAAGCCAAGGGAGGAGCGAAGTTGGGAGGAGTTTCACCCGGACTTGGACATTGAAGCAGACTTCATGGTGTTCGGTGCAGCCGAGGTGGACGGAACAAGTGCGGGTGAGATCAAGCCATCTGGACCCAGAGACGGACTTGGCCAAACCGGCGAGGTGGCTTCAGCGAATGGAGCTTCCTCAACAATGGACGATGCATTACCGCCTATGCTGACGACTGAGGTAACCTCAGGCTCTCTCCTGAACGGCGATGCTAAACAACAGGCCCCCAATGGGACTGTCACAACCCCGAGACGACGCCCTGGAAGACCACCACGAAGGCCGGAGTCGATGCTCCATGGACTTGGCTCTCCACCTGCGCCACGGATAACTCCCCTCCCCGCACACAATCCCAAAGAGCGACTTAACCTACCGAAACCTTCGTTCCGCAAGGTCGATCCTTTCACGTCCTACGAGCAGGACCGTTCAGTGCAGGTCAATTACGTCGATCGGACCATGGCCAATGTAGGCTATCAGGAGAGCGACCGCTTCGAAGCGCCGCAAAAGACGCTCATTCGTACGTCTGAAAGCTTCTTTGAGGAGGATCTCGAGAACGCGCTCAGCCTAGAGTCAGACGGCAACACTGATCAAGTACCTGCTGGAGTTATCGGAAGGGTTGAGTACGACATGGATGAGCAGGACGACAAATGGCTGGAGACTCTGAACGCGCACAGGAAGGAAGAGCAAGTGGAGGCCATCAAGCCTTCAATATTCGAGATCACGATGACTCAAATTGAGAAGGAGTACTATGCTTTGGAGAAGCGTGAGTGTCCATGCGCGCCCAGTCTAAGAACATGAGCTGATGTCTTGATGTTCAGGTATACCGAAACCTAATCCGAAACCACCGCAAACGCACAGACCCCGGTCAAGCTCCGCTGCGGCTGTGAACGGCGAACCAGGGCCTGGCGAAGAACAAGACACCAAGTGCGCCATCTGTGACGACGGGGACTGTGAAAACACGAACGCGATTGTGTTTTGTGATGGCTGCGATCTGGCAGTGCATCAGGAGTGTTACGGGGTACCATTCATACCGGAAGGTCAATGGCTTTGCCGGAAGTGTCAGCTGATTGGCCGAGGGACTCCGGTGAGCTCCAACGCACGATACTGCAACTACTGAAACCACTGACAATTGTGTAGACTTGCATCTTCTGTCCGAACACCGACGGTGCCTTCAAACAAACGAACACACTACGATGGTCACACCTCCTTTGCGCGATATGGATCCCCGAGGTTTCGTTAGGCAACACGACGTTCATGGAACCTGTCATGGAAGTTGAGAAGGTTCCGAAGCAACGTTGGAGGCTTGTAAGTTGATACCCAGAGTACACTTCGAGTGGATCGTGTGGTCTAATCAAACTCTGACAGACCTGTTACATCTGCCATCAGAAGATGGGAGCTTGCATACAATGCGGCAACAAGAACTGCTATCAAGCCTTTCATGTGACTTGTGCAAGAAGAGCACGGTTGTTCCTGAAGATGAAGAGCAACCATGGCGTACCGGGTATCCAAGACGCTAGCGTACTGAAAGCTTTTTGCGACAAACACGTTCCTCAGGACTGGAGAAGAGAGCATGACGTGGAAGTAGCGACTGCTGACGCTAAAGAGTTCTACCGGTACACCATGCGAGGTAGACGGTGGGCTGATAGCCAGCAGTCCGCTCTTGCAGTGACAGCTTCTCAGCCGGCAGCGGTCTACGAGCCGCTCGAAGAGGTTACACAGGTCGACGATGCACAAGGAACAATCGCCATGGGAGCCAACAAACGGAAACGTTCCCAGCTGCGAAAGGCTGGGTCCAGGCTGCCCTCTGGTGCACCTGTCGTACCGCATGTTGTATTCACCGCTGTCGAGACGTCCCTGCAACGCTTTACAATTCGAAAGCGGAAGGACTACGTCGCTGAGGCTTGCAAATACTGGACACTCAAGCGAGAGGCTCGGAGAGGAGCCGCGTTGCTGAAGCGCTTACAACTACAAATGGAGTCTTTCTCGTCTATGGAAATCGCAAGACGTAATTTCGCCGGCATGGGCGCTGCCGGTCGACCCAGGTTGCAACGGCGAGTCGAATTTGCTGATCAGCTCCAAGGGGATATCAGCCAACTGCGCGCTTTGTGCGATATGGTGAAAGAGCGAGAGCTGCAGAAGCTGCGCGATGTGGATCTGCTCAGAGAGATAGTTGACACGGTGTACTTCCCTGTCTCTGTGCTCTTGTGGCCAATCCTGACGAGAGCTCAGAAGTAAGCAGGTTCTACAAAAGCTCTATGTCGATGTACTGACAAGATTTATAGGCTAGACGAAAAGACCGGAGCCTTCAGAGCAGGTTTCGCTAATATCCAAAGGAAACTTGAAGAACGCTTCTACACTTCTGTATCGACGTTTTCGACCGAACTAATCTCCGTGATCAGTTCCGTTGTGGGACTCGTGGCCAGCGATGCTGCGGAAGTTCATAATCAGCTTAACGAAGTCCTTCCCGGCACAGCCGCACACAGTGGTCTCACGACAGAACAGAAAGAGCTCAAAAGACTGGCGAAGCGTATCATCAAGGCTATTCAAGGACCACTTGAAGACGCTACACGAAAGGAAGCCGAGCTGAGTGGTAAGCCGTTCGAGAAGGAGCTCAGAGATTTGGACGCCATCCTGGAGAACAGCATCAGATCACGTCGAGAATCGCTCGCGGCCTCGGTGCTCGAGAATGGCCCCGAGGCGGTGGATCGAGAGATGCTTGACAGGGGCAAAACACCGAACTCGACCGAGTCACATTCCTCGTCAGAACAAGGCAGCGACGACCACGGCACAAAACCGCCTGTCGTCAAACCTGAGGACAGCAATCTCGTGGCCTCTCAATTGAATGGCTGGGGCAAAAACGGCGATGTACACACGACCGACGCTGACGCTGCGCCTGATGCCAAACCACGCATCGTGGACGAAACCACGGACGAAGCAGTGATCCACCTCCAGCTTGATAACCACCAAACGGTCGCGATACCGAATGGAAACATATCTGAGGGTCGTTCCACAGACAGCGGTGGCGCAGCTTCGTCTCACCGCCCGATTCCAGTCACCAACTCGGAACCCCTTACGCCTCCGACGTCTGAAAAGGAGAAGGACCTACAGGATCCTCTCGCGCATGGCGGAATTCCTTGGTATCTTGAGCCCTTCGATCCCATCGGGACTACCATCCACGATGAGCGCTGGACCGGCAGAGAAGTGTTGAGAGGTATGAGCGAGGAGTTGAGTGAAATTGACGACGACACACTGCAGGATCTTGAAGATGCCGGTATGGAGGACGCGAAGGCGAGAGGCGATGACGGGCATGTGGTCGAGGAGGTTGACGATGAGGAGAAAGCTGTGGCAGAGAAGCAGAAGAAGAAGCTTGCGGCGAAGAGGAAAGCGGCAAGGAATCGGTGGGGCTAATCGAGTTCGCAACATGTAGGCAGTCCAGCAAGAACGATTCTATCAAGGTGCAGAAGAAGTTATATCGGACTTGGTTGGTATCTAGCATTTGCCACGATCTTGCACATTCATTTTAAGTGGACGGCTTTAAAGCGGAACCCTCGTCAGAGAACTTCTAACAAAGTCTGACGCGCGATCAACTATCATTTGTTATTCACACTAAAGTCCACTCTTCCGTGGTACCGTGCCTTTTGGTGATGTGTGTGCGTCTTTGATCCGAAGTGACGCTGGTGTTCCAGTTTCAGCCTTGATGAGCAAACAGTGCAAACAGGGCAGTTTCACGTTTCAGCCGCATCGCAAACGAAGTAACATTCCACTCCTTGCATGAGAGACTGTCGCACCTCCATCCTTCGTTGTTCCTACACCTCTCTCACAAAATTCTCCTCGAAGCTGCAGAAGCTTCTCACATAGTGCGTCTCGCTACTCTCCAATCCTCGTCTCTCTCGTAGGCCGTCATCTGAAGTCCGCCTCGTGTTCTCTGACTGAACGGATCTCTGTGTCAAACAGAATCTCCTCCGACGAAGCCAAAACAACTACGACAACAACGACTCATCAACGATCGATCATGTCAGCGATGGAATACGAGGCCGAGCCACGCGCCTACGAAGGTACAGCCTTTCCGAAGAAATGCACACGATCTCTCAATTTGCGCCTGCTAGGTGTCTGCGAATTCGGCCAATAACTGAGGCTAATTTGTGACGCGTTCTTTAGATGAAGCACGCTACGAACGTGAACGCTCCCGTTCTCCCCGTCCTGATCGCCGCGGTGACAGCGCCAGCAGAGCTCGCAGCGCTTCTCCAAACGCGCGCGACCGCATGGATCGGTACAAAGTCCGATTTTTCATTAATAAGCGCACCTGCTGATGAGTTTAACAGCGGTCCACCTCCAGAATCTCGTCAGAGCAACGATGAATCTCGCAACTCCGGCTCAAACCTCTTCGTGACTGGCATCCACCCACGTCTCTCCGAGGAAGAGGTGTCGCGCCTCTTTGAGAAGTACGGCGATGTCGAAAAATGCAACATCATGCGCGACCCACACACCAGAGAGTCCCGTGGATTTGGGTTCATCCTCATGGCTACCGCGGAGCAGGCCGATGCTGCCAAAGAAGCTCTTCAGGGAGAGCAGTACGAGGGCAGAACTTTGAGTATCGAGAAGGCGCGTCGTGCTCGCCCAAGAACGCCGACTCCGGGCAAGTACTTTGGTCCGCCGAAGAGAGGTTTGTTTGCGATGTCTCTCCCCTCAAAGTCAGCAGTATTGACTGACGTGACAGAAGACGACCCTCGCGGCCCTCCTCGCGGAGGTCGCTATGGTGGAGATCGCTACGACGACCGTCGTGGCGGTGGATATGGCCGTAGGGACGACGGATACCGTGGAGGCTCTCGCTACGGAGACCGCCACGATGACCGTGGATACGGACGCCGTGACCGCGATGACTATGCTCCTCGTGGCATCGACCGCTACGCATCTGGTGGTCGCGAAGATCGCTACAGCAGCCGTGGCGACGACAGACGCGGAGGAGGATACGGCGGAGGCTATGGTCGCTCAAATGGCCGCGATGAAGCGCCTGCCGCCTACGGCGAGTCTGCTGGAGAGCGTCTTGCGCCAGAACCTGCCAGAGGTGGTGGTCGCGCGTACGACGACCGTGGTGACGACAGATACTCTCGCCGCTAGGGTACTTCACTAACATCACCAGGCTCCAAACGCTCCTAGGTACAGGCATAGGCTAACACTAGCACATCTTTGTTCTCAGATCTTGGCGACAGCTATCGAGGACTTGCTTTCGGCTTCTTTCCCAACTCCTTGTATCACTTCAACTTTGTCATCTGGTGCAGAGCAAGTTTCGGTCAGGCAAACAGACGACGAATCTTCACGGCTGTCGCCCTTCTACAAAAGTCTTAGGTATTGGGCATGTCAGCGAACAGCGAACCTGAGAGAGACGACAGCGTGCTTCGACGTAGCAGCTCGCTTACCTTGCTGGTACTAATTTCGGTGGATTTCCTTGAGCGTCACTGAGGCACTCTACGGCACGGCTGGCTCCAGTCTACTGGTCACGATTCTGGAACGCAGATGTCATCTCGTCTGCTCGCCCTCACAAATTGTACTATCTGCGTCTTACTGGACGTCTGCAAATCGACTTCACGTCAAAACCTACATCACGCAACTTGACACCAATGTCTATTAAGCCTGAGATATCAACTAATCGCCAATGCTCGTCTGAGGCGCTGTAACTCCGCCGAGACTTGCGCATCCACCGTCTTCAAAGATAACAGTCGCCGTGCCCCGTACGCCATGGTTCGCCGTGCAGCAACATACATCGAGGCCGGTCACATCGACGGCACGCAATGCATCTTCATGACCGTGCTCTCCCGCTTTGCGACCCCCGTGAAACAGTCCACAGTCGGATCGAAGGTCTCAACAGTGGACTCGAGCTCGTACTCTTTGAGTTCACATCGCCGGACGAAGCCGGCCATGGAGAGAGGTGCGTCGTTGTTGCTCAAACTTCGCTGACGCCCTTCCAGAGTCAAAGGCCAAAGTACGCAGCGCAACGTGGATCCGACCACATCGGGCCCGGCTTTCGTGATACTTGCCGTGAGACGGCACTCTCTCCGTCTCTGTGTGATCTCGCCAACGTTCGCTGCGCGATTGGATCGCGTCACAGCAATGACTCCTGATTGTGTCATGCGATACGTGATCAACACTACGCCCTTGACGTCCTCCAACCATCATCGCGTTACCAGAAACACCCTCCCGATATGCGACGCTATCGTTGCCAACGTAGTCATGGTGCACATAACATGGGAGAGACACAACGCCTAAACAAATCACCACCTTCTCGAGGATGGTGAGGAAGCAGCTCCTTTTGTTGCAGAATGCGGAAAGACCAGATGTTTTGTGCCACCCTCGCCCTGTTGCATCCTCGTCAGGAAGCCAGTCTTGCTTTTGGTAGACGTATGCAGCTCCCGAACCAGCACACAGGACACTTCGCCACGTCGGACAGTGCGTACCGCTGAATGACTCAGCAAGCACGTATGGTGGAACATCCCAGCCACCGACAGTGATTGCAGTGGTGACAGACAATCGTACAGATCGCCTTACACGGTTCTTGCTTGCCAAGTTGTGGCTGTTGCTGCTCTGCTAACGGCTCGTGCTCCAGCTGACATTCTGAGTAAGACGAGAGGGATGGAACATTGCCAGCAGTACTGGAGAAGGTCCGCTGATTCAGCCTTGACTCGGGATTCTACTAGAGAAGTCTTCGTGTTTCGTAGTTACTATGCGACTGAGGAAACAGTCACGTCGCTCATCGCAGCGCGTTCATGTGCCGCCAGTGATTGTCGTGGAAGCTGAACCTCTATCGAATGGCACTTGTACATGATCCTTGAGCAGCCTTGGTACCTCCCAGGAATGAACTCCGACACTCTTCCATCGACATCCGACGAACGTTGCCGTGGCCAATGGGTTGATTCCTTGACGTTTTCACGCACGACGAAGCACTAGCGCAGATCGTCCATGGCCTTATATA